>JAEIIL010022142.1:0-25001 GCA_018905715.1 Drosophila lini
TATATATATTTTTTTTATGTTTCCCAACTACGTCTACTTTTAATTAGGTGTCACTGCTCTGGGTTTAGGCCGCAACTAACTAGAAGACTGTCAAGTTTGTGTGAACAAAGATTAGCGGCGAGGTGACATCTCTCCCGTCTGTCCGTTAGCCAAAGCCTTTGTTTATCTTAACCGGGCTTCTTTAGTGGAATCTTAATGGGTTGCATCATTTATGGACCTAGAAATGGGTCAGCTTGGCTGTGAAATTTTTAAAAATATATTTATTATTTCGCTATGCAAATAAAGATTTCTTAATTGGCAGATATTAATGGGTTTTGCCTAGAAATGAAGAACGATAACAGGTATGGCAGAGATCGCATCTTATCGAATATTGAATATTGATTCTACACATTAATGATTTAAATGACACATAAATGTTTTCGTTATCAGATAGATAGTAGATTTTAAAACTTTATGGTCATAAAATTCATGAATTTACCTCAAGGTTGAAACACATTTACGTTTAAATACTCTTATTTAAATAAATTAAAAATACAAATTATATAATAAGTTTTTTCTTAAATTATTTTCAGACCCACTGGCAACCTGCCGCCCAACTTCAGCCAGCTTCCCGCTCCCAGCCAGATCACCGGCCTGCCACCCGTTCCACCCCTACAGCTGCAGTCCCCTCCCCAGCAACAGCAGCCGCAGCAGCAGTCCCTGTCGCAGACGCCACATGGCGGAGGCCCCCAAAAGGGACTGGCGGTGGCCATGGCCACGCCAGCACCGCGGGTATTCAAGGAACTGGCCCAGCAGCCCAATAACAACAAGGGCATCCCCCACAAGGTTGTGTCCAGCCCTGGTTCCCAGCTGGTTAGCTCCTGCAGCCAGTTGACTTCCCCTGTGTCCGCCTCGAAGGCCCTGATTCCGCAGAGAGCGGTGGCGGGTCCGGCACGCCTGACTGTGCAGAGTACTCCGGTGAAGTCCCAGCCTCCACAGCTAAGCGGAAGCTTGAACCAGGTCTCGCCCAGCAGACCCACGCTGGGGATACCAACGACGACGGCAAACTCCTCGCCGGCCAGGACGCACCAGCATGACCAGTTCCGGGCGCTGCAACGAGTGCAGGAGTGCCACAGCTCCTCGGACGAGAACCGGAGCTCCGGACACGCCAGCATGTCGGATACGGGTGGGCACAGCTCCTCGCCGGCCGGAGGAATGACCCTGGGGCCGTTGCCCGAGGATAGACTGGCGGCTGGGGTTACCAACCGAAGCACCAGGTCGCGCCGCCATCGCGGCATCATGCCGGCGGGGAAGGCCCCTTGGAGCGGAACCGGACTGGAGGACATCAAGCTGGCCATGCTCACGCTGCGCTCCCAGACGAGCAGCAGCACCTACAGCAGTCTGAGCGCCGGGTCGGAGAGCTCGGAGCCTGCCCGCCGCCTGGGCAGGTACTCCTCGCTCGAGACCGTGGTTACCAGCACCAGTGCGGACGAGTTCGTGTGGGTGGATTCGCACAACAGGCTCGTGGAGCTGCAGCATCCGCCCTGGAGCCAGCCGTGTATCCTGCGAGTGCTCCGCAACGGACGCTGCCAGCAGCAGGCGGAGCACCTGGCCGTGGAGGCGGTGTCGCGGCTGGGCTATCTTCTGCAGCGAGCGCTGGTGAGGATTGCCCGCGAGATTCAACGCTTCTCCGCAGGCATAGGCCTCTGCTCCAAGCAAGAAGTGGCCGGAGCCCTGCGGGTGGTGCTCAGCTCCTCGCTGGCGGACTCCTGCACGAAGGCCTGCCTCCGGGCCGCCGCCATGTTCGCGGTGCCCGGCGAGAGCGCCCTCAAGCAGAGCAAGTCCGCCCGAGCGGGCCTCCAGCTGTCGGTAGGCCGCTTTTACCGCTGGATGACGGATGCCCGGCTGGGCAAATTCATTCACGAGTACGCGGCGGTGTACCTGTGCGCCGGCATCGAGAATTTGCTGGAGGAGATAGCGCTGCAGTGCAATGGGAGCACTGCGGCTGCCCTAGACCAGAGCATAGCCAGTTCCGGCGACGTGTGGGGTCTGCTGCAGCCCTTCGCCCACCTAAATGCCGGAAGAGTGGCCAGTGGAGCGTTGGCCCTGCCTAGGTGGGCCAGTGCCTCCTCGCTGGCCACCTGTGTGGGCAGTGTGCGGGAGCTCAAAGAGAAGGCTCTGCGCACACAGCAGGAGTTCCAGTTGGCTGCCGCCCTCTCTGGATCTGCGCTGGCCGCTCTCTTCTACTTTATGCGCTGCTCTCAACTGGAGCACACGGAGCTACTGGCCGCCTCGGGCTGCAACGCTGGCCAGGCACCGGCTGCACCTTCGGGGGCAGGTGGTGCCTCTGCTTCGGCGGGCCACCATGTCCAGGAGCTGTGCTACGAGCGTGCCTATGTGGTGCTTCCACCACTCGCCGAGTGGCTAAGAGTGGCCGCCGCCCATGCCGAGCACAGGAGCGCCCTGATGATCGACAAGGATGACATTATGCAGGCCGCACGCTTGCTCCTGCCCGGTGTGGACTGCCCTATCCGCCCGGTGGCGCACGATGAGGAGCTGCCCACCAAGAAGACGCACTTTAACAATGCTCCCGCTGCCAGCTCGACGGGTACAGGAACGGGCAGCAGTAGCTGCAGCTCGCCAGTGGTCAGTGGCATTGGGATAGGAATTGGAGAGGACACCTCGGAGCTGGGCAGGCGAGCCACCATCGGAGTAGCGTTCAAGGTGAGTAGCTTTTATGAAGAAGTTGAAGATCAGGATTTTTTAACATATCCCCATCTTCCCCAGCTACTCCTTACCGGTCGAGCGGAACTCCTAGCCCAGGCCGCCCAGCTGCTGCCTCCAACGACGCGCTACGATACCCAGAACAGCGCCGGATTAACCGCCCTGATGATCGCCAGCATCCGAAACGATGAGGTGGCCCTGCACGCACTGCTGGACGCTGGCTGCGACCCGAATGTGGAGGTGCCTCCCTCTGGTAGCCCTGGACATCCAGCTATCCAATCGGACACCCAACACTGGACGGCGCTGAGTTTCGCTGCCAGCAGAGCCAACTATGTGGCCCTGAGGATTCTGCTGGAGCGAGGAGGCAAGGTCGAGGGCGGTGCCCGGAGCAGCGAGGAGAAGTGCACTCTGACGCCCCTGCAGTTGGCTGCCGGAACGGGCAACTTAGAGATCGTGGCCCTGCTCCTGGCCCATGGAGCCAATGCCTTTATGTCCACCCAGCAGAAGGACTCTCTCTGCTTTGCTGGATCCGCGCAGAAGGGTTGCTTTTGCGCCATTTCGGTAGCAGCAGCCCATGGTCATCGCTCGTGTCTTCGGAAGCTGCTCACCCATCCAGTCTCGCCCGGAACGAGGGATGTACTCTCACTGGAGGAGATGCTTGCCGAGGGCGATGTGGGTGGAGTGAGAGCAGGTGGCGGTGGTGGAGGAGGAGGAGCAGGTGGACCCGGGAGTGTGAGTGGCAACGGAAACAACGAGGATCTGCTGCCGCTGCTTAACAAGACGCAGATCAAGCGACTCCAAGAGGCCATGTACCACAGCGCCGAGAATAATCATTTGGGTAAGTTTCCTTAACATATTTTAATTTAAGGAAATCATTAATATGTTTCTGCATCAACGTAGAATCTCATATTTTTTGCAACACGTACTAATTTTGAAAGGATGTTTTCTTTCTTTAGTTAAATAACTATTTAATTTTAGGTACTTTTAATGTTTTAAGTAAGTTTGATATTACTTAAATACTTGTTGTTTTACTAATTTCTTTACTAAACTTTAAGCCAAATTCTTCTCTGATTCAAATGCAAATTAAAAAAAAAAAGCAATGACCGATTAAGTGATTCAATCTGTTTTTAATGATTTTCTAATTCATTAAATCGGCTCAAGATCGTCTTAAAATTAGTCAAAATATAATTTGAAAACCGGATATGGTGAGAAACCGTTGGAAGAGCTTTGTTTACAAGTTGAGTCTGAGCATTTAAGCTTGAATAAGATTTATTGTCTGCCAAAATGAATCAGAGGAGTCCAAAGATTATGGCAACTCCCAAAAATATTAAATCTTAAATACAAATTTTTCTTAAAAATTATAATACCCTGCCAGGGTTAGTAATAATAATTATAAAAGTATCACATTCTCATATTCCCCTTCCCCTTCAGACATCACAATTGAACTACGAAAGCTGGGTGTGCCCTGGACCCTTCATTGCTGGATGCACGCCTTGTCGGCAGCTCATGACCTGCGACTGGACGCGGTGATAGATCAGCTGCTGCAGGACTTCCTGCAGGTATGTCCCGATGACTACAGCGCCCAGTTTGTCAGCGAGTGCCTGCCGCTGCTGTTTAACATATTCCGGAACAAGAACGAGGGCACCACCTTGCTCCTGGCGGACATCTTCGCCACCTGCTTTGGCTGGGAGACACTGCCGCCGGTCAAGGAGCAGCCGCCCCTGCAGCCCGTCCAGGGCTCAAGGATCGATCCGAAGTTTGTCAACAATCCAGAGCTGAGCGATGTGACCTTTAGGTGGGTGTATATAAATGAAATAGATTTAGGAGTTTAATTAATTTAAAAACATTTTATTTTACAGAGTGGAAGGCAAAATATTTTACGGACACAAGATCGTCCTGGTCACGGCGTCACCGCGCTTCCAGAGCATGCTGAGCTCCAAGTTGAGCGAGGCCAGTTCCACGCCCACGGTCCAGATCAACGACATCCGCTACCACATCTTTCAGCTGGTGATGCAGTTCCTCTACAGCGGCGGCTGCAGTTCTCTGGATGTGGCCCACGGCGATGTCCTCGAACTAATGGCGGCTGCCAGTTTCTTCCAACTGGAGGGATTGCTCCGCTACACGGAGGCACGCTGCTCCGAAATGGTGGACGTAGACAATGTGGTGGCCATGTACATACACGCCAAGGTGGGTTATCACTAGGCTTCATTAATAATCTAAAACGGATCTTAATGGTCTTGGTTCTTCCAGGTCTACAATGCCAATCGACTGCTGGAGTACTGCCAGTGCTTCCTGCTCCAAAACATGGTGGCCCTGCTCACCTACGACGATTCCGTGAAGCGCCTGCTCTTCGCCAAGAAGATTCCCAACCACGATGTGCTCGCCGGGCTGCTCCAGACGCTCCAGAACCGCCTGAAGACCCGGAAACCCAACTCGGGTGGCGGCCTGGTCAACTCCTATCGATCGCCACCGCCCACGCCGGTCAAGAAGTGATCACGATCCCGTTCTTATTTATTGCATTGTTTTTAATTTAATCTCTGAGCTTTTATGTATTATAATAATGTCCCTGTCCCAATGCCCATTGCCCCGTCTCCTTTGTCCCTAGTTGTATTTTTGTATTTTCAATTTGTTCAGCGCACTGTTAACTTATACGAACCCCAGGATGGCCGAGCAGGCGGTCCTCTAGCTATTATTTTGTAGTTGAAATTGTTTCTGCATTAAATGAAGAAAGTAAAATTTTAGATACATACGGTTTGTTTTATGAAATTAAAAATATAAACAGGTAAGGGAAAAGGTCATTCGAACGAAACGCTTAAAGTTTTAAAGTAATCTAAATACTTGTATTTATATAATTTCGGGAACGTTTAAATAAGTTGATTTGTGAATTTTAAATGCTTTTTTAACTAAAAATTTCTATCCGCTTCCTCAAGACAGCCTATCAAGCACATGTTCATTCATTGTAAACTTATTTTTTAAATTAAAATACTTTTCAAAATACCCAAAATAAGCCAACACTCTCCATTCAGAGCTCAGCATAATCAGTTCTGATTTATATAAAGCATATGCTCGAAGAGCTCTCCTACTTCGTCTGTCTGGAATGTCAGATAAGTCCATCAAAATCGATTTGTTTGAGATTTATGTATGCTGAGTGCTCTTTAGGGACTCCCCTCATTTCCCACTTCTAAACCAGCACAAAACACCCATAATAAAATTCCATCAATGCCATTCTTTATTAGACCTTCGGGGGCTTATCATAGTCCAGATCTGGCTGCGACACTTGCTCGCTGACCTGCTTAGCGGCCAGGGAAATCTGTGGGAGGATGGCTCCGCCCTCGGGAACAAATCCATGGTCATCGGCCTTGTAATTCACAACCACCTCCTTTCCATTGGCATCGAAGTACGAGTAGGAGCCGCTGATCTCGAGGTACTCATTCTCGGTGCCCTGGTTCCTGACCACAGCCTCCTCATGGCGGTGGGTACCGTCCTCGCCGAGATACGAAAAGTTGTAGGATCCATCTTCGTGCTTCTCGTGAGTGGACTCCAAAATGGCCACCGGGGGCTGGTCCGCATGGTCCACGGGAGCACTCAGAACGACGGCCAGGCAGAGGGCCAGGGAGATGAAAACCTGGCAAGACGATGACTTGGGAATGAGATAATCCTTGGAGGGGCGCCATACTCACGATCTTGAACATGCTGATGCTGCTGCTCTGTCTGGCTGGAAGGCTGACTTTGATTTGACTCTGAGCCAGCGGCGACAGCTCTTTATATTGCCAAAAATAAAATGGAATTGAAATCGGAATTGCTGGTCGCCTTGTTTACCGGTTATTGGCCAATATCCAGACACTTACATACACGCCATATGTACAATATGGGTTCGGGGGCATATACTGGAAACCCGTTCTAAGAATTAATTAAAGAGCAAGCTTCTTACTGCGTCCAGAGACCCATCTGCCAGCTCACAGCCCATCCATTGCACATCTGAATTCCTGGCTGCAATTCGATGTTCATAATTTATGTTCCATCTTGAAACAGGGTCTGAATGTATCTGAGCTGACCTTAATTTGTTAAAAATTAGGGAACACAATCTAAGGCAGAGTGTTAAATTATCTGAACAAATTTATCTTTACTTTAAAGATTTTATTTTGCTAAAAATATTAATGTGTATAGCAACATGAAGAAGAATCAGGTTTGGATGAAGGAGTACAAAATGAGCCTGGAACTCTTATTTAAATACTTATCTATCTTTGAAATAGTAAATCTTTAAATGGTAAATTTTAGTTTAAAAATTCTTTTTCCCGTATTTTTTTATTAATAAAAATCATGATTATAGCTGAAAATCAAACCCTCATTACTCCCTGCTCTTTCAGTTCGATTTCAGCTTCAATCGCTTTGTGTTTTTTTCTATTTTCTTGGGCATTTTCCAGATTTGATTTTTCTCGAACATGAACACGCCGGGAATTCGGTTTTTCCGTTCGCAATTGTTTACACGAAAACTATAAACAAAGCAAACACACGGCGTCCGTCTCCGCGCCTTGCCCTCATTGATGTTATTTTTGGCCACTGGGCATGAGGCAGCACTAAGTTCTCCGCCTCCGCCTTCGCCTCCACCTCCATCTCCATCCTCTCCAGCAGTCCATACTATATGCGTTCCACATAGCAGCAGCAGCCGCCGGGTCGGTCAGGAGAAGATGAAGATGTTGGGGGCATATGGGCAAGGAGATGGGGCTGCTGGGATGGATGGTTGAACCGATCGAGGGCAGGAGCCGAGGAATACTTAAAGGTGCCACATACGCATCGTTCGATTTGGATGCGGTCGGTTTCTCGGCATTTCGTTTATGCAACAATAAATTTTACATTTAATTTTCGTTTCATTTGAAATGCTACAGAAATATGGAAGAATGCCCCCCGATTTGGATCTGAATTGGCTCTGCTGCTCGGGATACCCAGAGCCAGGCAATTTGTTAAATTTCACCATAGCCGCGCCGGGGGGAAATCTGGCAAGATTTGGTTCTTTATATTAATATTTCTTTGTTCGGACTGCCAAGTAATTCCATATTCAATTTTAATCGGAATTCAAAGTACAAAAATTCAGAGTATATTTAGAGCAATTGAAAGATTTAAATCGAAACCAAATAGCAAAAATCGAGGAATTCGATCTTGGCGATTGTAAATTCTCAAAAAATTTTCTTTAGAAACTAGAAGCTCCGAATATTGTTCAGTTTTAATGGGAACAAACACACATATTTTCAGCTTTTGTTATTTTAGGGAATTACTCATTGGGTGTTGGCCACTGTTTTGGTTTTTTTTTTGTGATTTATAAAACCATGTCATTTTTACTACCTCATTTTCTTTCCCCTGCTCCTGTTCACATTCATCAAAAAATACTCAAAGAATCATTCAAGAATACATCTTGAATCTTAATTAGACTGCGGGAATATTTTTGAAGATAATGATGGCAAATGAGCCGCCAAATGAGTTGCCTGCATCGCTGAAGCCGTTGACTTTGATTAGCCAGATAAAATATATCCTACGCAAAGATGCAGCATCCCATAGCTGCGATATACTCACCTGTACATATGACACAACATACAGATAGCTTGATGGCCAAACTCATAGTAAATACGCCTTTTTCCCTTTCCTGTCGTTGCTCGAATAAAACGCCAGTAAGCGGAAAAAGACAAATCGACTAGAATTTATATAGACGTTACACTGTATATATACTTTTTACTCTATACCCGATGCGCGAGATATAGCCATCCGCACACATGGCACCGTGATGAGATGAGATTGCTTCTTGTGTTTTCGCTTGTTTAGATATTGAATTAATTTAATTTGGTTCGATTGATTTATGGACCGATCTGTGTGCTCTCTGGAAAACTGTGCCAAGAGGCTGCGCTGACTGGGGCCTCCGATCCCGATTCGAATGTCTAATGATCGAGCGTCTATATGCGCACGGGCCATACGAAAATAGTTTTATTTTTATAACTGTGTGCTGGTTTGGTTTCTTTTTTTTATGGACTTCCCCCACATACGCAATGGACGATGATCATGATGATGCTGATGGCATCTGCCAATGCACACAGCTGTCTTCCGATGCCAACTACCATATATATACCTATATATATGCATTTATATATATTTCTATTCGGATATCTGGCCAAGGAAGTTGTAAACCACCGCCGGGATGGCGGCTGCCCATTAAGTTGTGATTTGTTTCACGGGGCTGGGGCAATTAGGAGCGGCATCATGGAGACAAAAGCCGCGAAAAATCTGCGCCGAGTTGCGTCAGGAAAACTGCACGGCCAAGGGTGGAAAGCCGGACGGAACTGGGCAGGCTAGAGGGGGCGGCGTGAAATAAACAAAAACGACGACATGCCAAATGAAATGAGCAGCGCAGAAAGCGCAAAACTTTCGACAGTCACAAAGCAACAATAAAAAAAAAGGCAATACTGCGGACGTGCGAGTATGTATAGGATAAATAAATAAAACTCAACTGAAAATTATGAAAAACAGGCGGCCGGCCGTAGTAGGTTGAAGCGGCCAGCCGCCAGGCCAGGCGACGCGAGTGGATTTTTGGATTTTTAAATATTTTTAGCCAAAAGGCAGAAGCGAATATTTTGCCAGTCGAGTGGGATATTGGAAAGATGAAAAATTATCGCCACTGTGTGTGGTGTGCCGTCAGTGTGTGGGTGTGGTGCTGGTGTATATGGGGACTTGGCAACAGTGGCGGAAAAACGCCCACTTCCGCAGGAAGTCTCTCATACAGGATCCACTTCCTGTTGTCAGAACTCTTCTCACGGTGGCACAAATGTTGCAACATTTTTGTAAAGTTTTTTTTTTTTTAGATTTTTTAGGATCCTTGTGTTTTTGTTCAGGTGTATTCTCCTTTTATTTTCTGCTTAATTAACCGAACGATTTTTTAGATTTTCCTTAAAAGCGAACCGTACACGCTGACGCTTCGCGACGCACTGCACCTACGCTCCAAAATTTTGAAAACTCAAAGACATTTAGAAAATTCTATTCACGAAATGAAAATGGGTGAGTGAGTGGGACGGCAGCAGGGCGAAGGAAAGAGACGGCTGGCAGAAAAGTGGAAAGAGAGGGTGCGAGAGATCGCTGCTGTTGGGGCTGCTCTCAAGTGCAGAGGAACAACGATCGGAGCGATCCGACGAACCGAACCGAGCCGAGCAAAGCAGAGCAGAGCCAAGGAGCCGGGCAATTTATGTTGCTCAATGGCAGCAGATGGGCAGCCCCGCCGCCTGCCGCCCACTCCAGCCCCACACCCACACCCCCAGCTAGAGGCACATCCACCCACTCCGCCTGGCATAGAAAAATCCGTGTCTAAAAACGGAAAAAAAGGGGAAAAGCGAACAAACGAATCGATGAGTGCAGTTCGGCGTCAAAGTTCAAGCGATTTTCGCAGTCGAGCGGGGAGAATTCTACACTTTCCGCAGTCCGGTGATGGTGATGATCGGCTGCTTAGTCTAAACATGGCGGCGGCCACACCCAGTCCTCCAGCCAGAGCAGACTCGGGCCTCAGGTTCGGGCCTCAGCCTCAGTCAGCCGGTGTATCTGTCAGTTGGCGGCGGGGCGAAAAATAAACAACAAAGGGGGGAAATACCCAAGGAGAGCTACATTTTTGTTCTTTAAACATTCCTGGATGTTTATGTTTTCCCTTTTTTCCTCGGGGCCTCAAGTGGAAACAAGATTCCGAAAAGATTCTAAAACGCTTAGTTTGGGTCCAGGGCTCCCTACTTTCCGGCCCCACCCACTCTTCCATTTAACTTTCTCTCACATTGTAAACATTTCACTTGACGCTCGATGCTAAATTTAACATTTTCGCCTTCAGGCAAGACGGGCAAATAAATTACGGAAATAAACAAAAATTGGAAACAGCAGCAGGAGCACCAGAAGCGACTAAAGCCCAATCTTACCTGCGCCTCCAATTGCGGTTTCTTTTATCACTGGAGAATTCAAAGGGGAGTGTGCTGAGAAGAAAAGGGAAATGCATGGGTGGCAAAAGGGCAGGGAAAACTATAAACAAAATGCCCGGGCTCGGAAGGGGTCGAATGCGATTCGGATTGGGGCTCGAATTCCGATTTGGTTGGAACTTTAATGCGGATAACTAGCTGCAGGCTGCAGCTGAGGAGCATTATGTAATTTTATAGCTGCACGTACGCGTGGCTAATGGCACAGAAATAATTGTTCAATTACCGCTTGGCTTGAAAGCTTCCGCTTAAGTTTCATATGTTTACATTTCTCTAAGGGATTACAGCGCAGAATTCTCTCAAAATGTAATATGCCTTCTTAATTTGGAATAAAAAAAAGAATTTAACTTTATCTTATAAATAGATATTTGTCTTCGGGGGTATATTTAAAAAAATTTACTTATTGGGGTAATTACAATTATCGATGCAGTCTTTTGGAGAATTAATTAATTTATTGAATTATCGGGAAAACATCAACAATATGTACAAACTTATTGTCGAATCAAAATGAAATATGTAATTCTCTCCTTTCTGATCTTAACAGCTAGTATGTAATACTAAATTTAATTTTAAAATAAAATTAAATAAATATTAGTGATCTATAGAGACAATCGAATTATCATTTCAAAACCTGTAAGACCTCAAAGACCTAATACCGAAAAATTAAACATTTCGTTTGTAATTTCCCAAAATTTTGCCACAATGACCGAGCACGAAAATAGTGAGGAGACCAATGTACCGCCTCTAATGTCGATCATAGACGACATGTTCTGCCGTTTTCGGATCATCTCCGTGGACGTGGAAAAGCTGCAGCGGGCCAAGTCCCAATTGGAGAGTATCCAGCGGCGCCACACTTTCTACAACATGTTTGGCTTCGACGAGGAGGGCAGCTTCAGTGTCAACGACACTGACCTCAAGATGATACGCTCCAAGTTGGCTGTAAAGTCTAGTGGAGAAGATGCAGAAGAGGGCATGGGCATGGAGGAGATGAGCGAGGACCTGTGTATGGTGCCCTTCGATGAGGATCGCTGGCACAACTACTTCAATGGCTTTGAGATCCTGACCACGCCGCTGGCCACAGATCCCAACGAGAACCGCAAATGCATTGAGCTGACCGAAAATGTAGCCTGTGGCCAGGGGCTTCAGAATTATCTGCGTGAGTAAGGAATGCTGGATTCCTGGCTAGTTCTTCTTTGGTCTTTTACCTTTTACATGTAATTAAATTGATTTTTTTCTCGATCATTTTAGTCAATGGTGTCCGCTGTTTCCTAATAAATCTCGCCAAGGGCACCCAGCAAGGCAACCAGAGCCTGATCGTTAAGTTACGTGAGGCGGAAATCAATGTGTCAAGGGAGTTCGGCTTCCCTGTGGTCTCCTCCGTCATGGCGATGCTCTCGCCGCGCCACCAATACACCGGCAGCTTGAGTCCCTTGATTCTCGCTGACGACCAAAGGTCCGTGGACCTGGTTAAGGGTAAAGAGGTCATCTTGACGGTGGAGCGTGACTTCTCGGACCAGTGCACTGCCCGCACTATTTACGTAAACGCTCGTTTCCTGCTAGTCGATGTGCAGCCCTATGACTTTATCCTGATCGGCGAAGAAATCCAGTTGATGGTACGCAGTGCCCACATGGATCATCTGAAATGTTGTGTGGCCAAGGCCGGGGCGCTCTACGATCATATGCCTGTCCTGTTTCCGGCCAGGTGCAATCGGTTCCAGATGTCGTACGAGGAGCTCGAGGATTTGACCTTTGCCCGAGAGGTAGGCCTGAATGTGGTCATCTCGCACATTGCGGGCACTCCCAAGTACCTGGACGATCTGGAGCAATCGATGGGGTCCATGCACTGCGACGGCATGCGGCTGTACGCCCGGGTGCTCCTCAACGAGGTCAATGGCTGCGACGGCGAGCTCAACTGGGCCGCCAAGCGGTACGATGGCTTTCTGGTAGACCTTGCCCCACCGGCGATCGTTCCGGACATTGTGCACCTGTGTCCCGACGCCGAGTGCTTCATGCAGCTGGCTTACGCTTCGCAAAAGCCGATCATCTTCAATCCGCGGCTCTTGGACGAGCAAAAGCTGCGCGTAGATCCGGCACACTATTACTACACATTCTACTATCCAGACAAGTACGTGGCATCCTGCCCTCCGCCGAAGCAGTCGCACTACTTCCGCTTCCTGCAAGACGCCATCTTCCAGCAGATCGGCCCCACGGCGCTGGCCAAGGCTCCTTACTGTGATCGCTCCCACACGGGAGCGGATAGCCTGGCGCGGTCCATTGTCATTGCCTCCATGGAGGTTCATGCGGTGGCCATTGTGGTGATTGGTGTGACCACCAGGATGGTGCAGAAGATTGCCCACTTCCGGCCCCAGGCACCGATCCTCTACGTCAGCCACATGCGCTCCGCCGAGGACTATGTGACCATCTACCATAACGTCAACATGCTGCCCTTCTACACCAAGCAAGTCCTCGAGCACAAGCGTAACATATTGCTGCGGTCCATGTACGCTCTGGCCTTCTTGTCCAAGCGGAAGATCGCCAAGCAAAACGATCCCATTGTTCTGGTATACAACTACGAGGAGGGAACGACCTTCCCCGAAAGGTACATCATCTACAAGATGGACCGTCAAAACTTTGCCGGGCACTTGCGAAGAACTCTTTTCCCAGCGGACGAAGGCATTAAGGGTTTCTCCGAGGCCTCGAAATAGTTGAAAGTTTCAGTTTATGCAGAAGATAATTTATTTGGTTTGGTGAATAATCGGAATGTTATGTGTTGTTGCCTTAGAATATATAAAACAGATACATTCAAATACATATAGATACACATTAACTATTGGCCTCTGTACATAATCGCAGCCCGCTAGCCTATGAGGGAGTTTCGTCGCTGAAGTATATACAGATTTATATACGATCTCACAGTTCACTTATCTTAGCTCTCTCTCTAAATTATTCCTACAACTGTGGTTCCATCCAAGCCCAACTAGAAACCATTTTCAGCGGTGTTCTTGTGGATTTTAGAAGGGTAACCGAACCTTGAGCAATCTATTCAATCACTCCTTTTAACAAGTACACAAAAAACAGGGGGGAAAAAGGCATAGCGACATGTCGACCGGACTTATGTCGCTACCCCAAAAAACAATGGGGAAATACATACTACAGCAGGCTGCTTCAGAGAGTCTTTTGCAGGGCTCGCAAGGTAACAAACTCGTAGGCCGCCTTTAAGGTGGTGTAGCAATAGCCCGCCATGCCATTCATCTCGGCCTGGAAATTGGGGCCCGTCAGATCGTCCAGCAGGGCCAACTCCGCACCCAAGTGGGGCACCGCAGCGCGCAGCATGGTGAGCATGGTGAGCGGTATCATGTTGTCCGCATTCAACTGGGCGGCATTGGCTGTGATTTGGGTATAAAGAAGAACAAACTCTTTGATTTCTTGAATGAAAACTCACCCGACATGGCGTGCTCATAGGCCTCGGTCAGCAACTGCGTGCTGCGCTGTATCACAGTCAACATGTCCTGGGGACTAAACTTCTCCTGCAGTTGCTTCAGTGTCTGCACTGACTCCTCGAACTTGGGATCCAGCATCACCGTCTGGAGGAAGCTGTAAGGAAACCCAACCAATGTATATGTTTTTGCCTTATTTAGTGTTTTAGTTAATACCTCTCATGGCCCATTAGTTCCACGAGCTCTTGGTCCTTCAGCTTCTCGGCATGGTTCAGATTCTGTCTGTACATCTCGTCCTTGCGACTGTACTTGTTCGCATACAGAACAAAGAGGGTGGAGTATATGCCCTCCGACAGCACCAGTGGATACAGCAGCGTGATGTGCGATATCACCTCCCTGCTGCCCTCCATGTGGCAGTAGTCCTCCGGTAAAGCGGGGAACATCTTGCGCACGAATCGGTAAATGCGTCTTGATATGGACTCCCATTCTCGCATCGCCTGCTTGGCCAGAATCGGGGTGGGCTTGACCTTCCAATAGCCATAGGAGTAGTGGAAACAGTTGGCAATGCGCTCGTTCAGCGCGTAAAGAGGATGATGTCGATCCTTGAAGGCCTGCTCCAGGTACAGTCGTATGGAGGCCAAGTCCTGCTCCGTCAGCGTGCTGGCCATGCCAAAGCTGGGCACTTGATCCAGCATGGCACTCGTCGTCGAAGCAGTCGAAGTGATGGAGCAATCGCTGCTGTTCTTCTGCTTGGATATCCCATTGTTGTTGTTGTTGTTGTGGCCCAGGCTAGCGAAGCTCTCGTTCAGCGTAGTCGACTCCTCGCTATTGAAGGTACTGTTGAGCAGGCTCTGGTCAAGCTGGAAGCTGGCCAGGCTACTCGTGTCCAAGTCCCGTGTTGAGTTGTGTCCCATCGAGAGCAAGCTATCGGCCCTCTGGAGTCCGCCTGGCTTAGTGATGAGCGTTTCCTGGGAGTGAATGCGGCGCGGAGGAAACCCCAGAAAGTCCAGAGCCGAAGCCGCCTCTGTTTGCAGCTTGCTTAAAGCGTTCGTTGTGGTCCGTGCCTTGGCCAAGGGCGAGGAGGTCTTCTGCGGCAGCGGCAGACTTAGCAGGATGTTGTTGAAGTAGTTTCCCGGCTTGGCCCCTTCCCTTGCCCTCTGCTTGCTCATGTACACGGCAATACAGTTCCAGAGTTGCGCCGTGCTGAGCGTGGGTTTCGAGGACTTCCTAAGAGTGCCTCCAGGAGCCGAGGAGGGATGGCTGCTGGCCGTGCAGTTGGCCAGGTCTGTTTCGAAGTTGTTGAACAGCGAGCGCCACTTGCGATTGTGATCCACCACCTGTCGGCCCAGGGAGCTAAAATAAGGAAAGAGCCTTGAATCCTGCTGCTCTCTATACCCGTGGAAACCATCGCCTTACCTTGGGTACTTGGGAAACCTCCGATTCAGGACCAGCTCCCCAGCCTGTATGCGCACGGTCTCCCAGCTGCCGCTGAGCTGGCCAAACATTTTGTTTCCTATCAGCTCGCAGGTGTCATCTGATTCCCCACTATTTCCCGCCTCTCCGCAGGGCATATAGTACTCTCCCCGCCCTGTTGGACCCTGCAGGGAGAGCTCTCCCTCATAGTAGTAGTCGTTCTCGAAGACAGCCACTCCGTTGCCCAGCAAATCGTCGCCGGCAAAGTTGCCCTCGAAGTAGTCCCCGCGGTTGGTTATGCAGCTGCCGATGCCCGCTCGCTTGTTGTCCGCAAACATGCCCATGTACTTGTCGCCGCTTACCAGATCCTCCAGCACACCGTAGCCGCAGCGGGCATTGGCCTGGTACTCGCCCACATAGATATATCGGTTGTTACGCATCATTCCATGGCCGTGGAACAGGCCTTCGCAGAAGTTGCCCTCATATATCTCGCTCTCTGGAGCATCCTTGCAGTGCAGCTCGTAGACCCCATGGCCGTGAAAGCGGCCGCCCTTGAAGTGGCCCACGTACAGACCCGTTGAGGGAATCACCATCTTGCCATAGCCTGGAGATTGAAAGGATTACCAAGGAGATTTATAGCAAAGGGTGTCGTAAACCCACCTTCAATGACCCCGTGGTTCAGCTCGCCGCAGTAGACACTGCCATCGGGATACTCCAGGTAGCAGTTGCCGTGCATTACGCCCTTCCTCCAGGTGCCACACGCCTTCACCCGCGAGTATTTTGCATGCTCCCGGCTGAATTCATAGCCCGTGGAACGAGCACTGGGAACCGGACTCCCCAGCGGCCTGCCTAGGGACGCCACAATGCTGGACTGCAGCTGGTCCAGCCACACCTTGCGCATCTCCTGGGTGCGAGTGGCCACCAGAAAGCTTTTCTCGGGCGTGGTCAGCCTCAGGCACAGCTCGCCCTCCGTCCACACCCACAAGGTGGTCAAGGGGTACGAGTACAGTGAGTTGCCTCCCACTTGGCACAGAAAATCCGAGAATAAAATGAAGCTATTGCTGGACATGCTGATGCCGGTGCTGACCAGCTTAAGAGGCACTAGTGCCGACGTTAGGATCACCCTTCGCTGGCGCCTGCGGAACTGAACGATTCGGGGATTGCGGTCATTGCTGCTCCAGAAATCCCTCGTATTTACGGCCAGCTCCTGGCTGATGCAGCTGTGCCGCGCAAACTCCGTCCAGGCCACCCGATGCTCTCCATACTCCGGCTGCGTCCTCACCAGCAGCTCCATGAACTGGACAAACAGCTGGTAGACACTGAACGGCTGCTGGAAGAGCCGCGTCACATAGCTCTCCTCGTTGAGCTCGGCCAGCGGGCTATTAAGTCCAGCAACGGCGGCCACCGCCTCGCCAAAGCCATTCACCGAGAAGACATCGCAATAGGCCTTGGTGTAGCCATCGAAGAGCTCTATGTACTCCTTGTGGTGGCAAATGAAGAGCAGATCCGCCGGCTGCACAAAGTCCGCTCGGTAGAATCCCTCCAGGGAATGCAGAGTGGCCACTAGGAGGCACAGCATCCGCTCCCAGCTGACCAGCAGCGGTCCGAGGGCGCTCAGCGTCTCCAGCGCTGACTGTCGCTGCCAGATCTCCAGGGTTTGAACCGCCTGGCGGTGCTTGAGCAGTAGCTGCAGCTGCGACTGCAGGTGGCTCAGGTAGTAGTGGTACTGCCGCTGGAACTGACGTTGATTCTGCAGCGTGTATCCACCGGAGCACATGAGTAGTCGCAGCTGTCGCGGCCAGGCCGCTCCCAACTGCAGCTGGAGCAGGGTCTGGGCATATGTGCTGGACTGCTGCAGGTGTCGCATGGGCGGCGGCGGCTGGAGCGACTGTATCTGGCCGGAGGCATTCAGCAGCAGCGTGTGGTAGTCCCCGCAGGTAGCCTCTAGCGCAGACTTTTGCTCCATGGGCAGGCAGGTGGCGTTGTCCGCAATGGTGATCTCCATGGGCGAGCTGAGGTCTTCGCCCAGCTGGGCGTGGCTGTTCAGACCCCAGTGGTAGAGCCTTCCGTCAAGAGTGCGGGAAACTGTGTGCTCCAGTCCCGCCGCAATGCTGCACACGCCCATGCTGTCCAGCTTCTGGACGCGCATCACATTCGCTCGCCGGATGTGGTCACCGGTTCCCAATAGGCCGTTGTTCGAAGCGCCGAACGTGAAGAGTTGGGTGTGCAGCAGGGCGTATCCCTGGTGCAAGAGATGCCGCGTGTTCGCCGCAAAGCTACGCTCGGAGTTTCCGCTGCTCAGCGACTTTACCGAGGCCCGATCGTCCTCGGGCTCGTCTCGAGGATTGGCCACCTGCAGCTGGAGCACATCGTCGGCCAGGTTGTAGGGCGCCACCAGCATCACAAAGTGCTCGTTGCCGGCGGCCAGATCGAGCAGCTCCTTGCCCTCTTCGTAGAGACGTATGTGGCGCGGCTGCTGCTCCGCCTTGAAGACCTCGCCGCAGGTACCCATTACGTAGGTTTCGCCGCCGGCGCCGACAAACACCACGCCCTGGGCGGAGCAGCAAACGCGCTGGATGCGAACGCCCTCGGCCAGCAGCTCCAGGGGGTCGAAGCTGAGCGTTTGCCAGGCATGCGGGTGATGGATATCCCTGCTCGATGCAGTGATAAGCTGGCGCTGCACAGATCCATTGCTGAGCACTACGAACAGCTCCTGACTGCCGGAGCAAAAGTCCATGTCCACCACGTCCGTGCGCAGCACCTGCAGGTCGAGGGAGCTGCGGTTCGCCTGCAGCTGGGCGGAGTACAGGGCGTGGTCGGTGGTCAGCAGGAGCAACACGTCGCCAATGCTGCAGATACGAGATGCGGGCGCTCGCGTCAAAGGAGGCACACCCCGCCAGTGGAGCTGCAGGGCTCGGCCATCGTGGTAGATGACAAAGGATTCCCGCTCCTCCTCCTGACTCACGCCTGCCGAGTCATCCGCCGCACTAGCCATCACGCCCGAGTTGTTGTTGACAATTTGGCCAGGGCCAAAGTTTTGTAACACGACGCAATTTGACGAATCGGCCAGCGGGCCGTCCTCACATGCTGCACGTGCTCCGGTCCTCGCTAGGCGGCGTACTCCTTGTGGAGCATCTTACGTTGCGAGTACGAACGCGATTTGGGGTTGACGAGGTGTAGAAAAGTCGGTTTTTGTTCGATTTCGGATGGCTAAGTTTTCATGTTTTTGTGATGGTTTTTCGAGCCTAGTGTGGCCAGCGCCAAAAAGCTAATCGGACTTTAAATACTGTACGGGATTTTGTAGGTATTTTTTATTGCTTATGGTCTTATGATACTCTAATGCCGTTTTCATTAATCAGCTTCTTTATTAGGACCTTGAAAACGCTAAGCGCTGTGAAATCTATAATGAAATCTCTAATTACTGCGCTAGTATCATAATTATTTTTCCGTCCCAAAGTAAGGTCATACTGCTTATCGGCCGCCCCCAAAAAAGTTATCGAAAGCTGCCCAGCTCTGGCCGATTTGTTTATATTTTTTTTCCCCCAATTTCGCTTAAAATGTAGTTTTTCCGTTAATGATAGCGAGTAAGTGGGTAATTACGTCTCAATCAAAGTGCCCGAGTTGCCGTTCAAGGCTGCATTAGGAAGGTAACACCACTTTTTCAATATAAATCCGCCCACAAAACTCGTTCTTGGCCATGAACTCACCCTCCCATAAATAAAATTTGCACAGCTCAGCCATGGATTCGGATTGCGAGGGGGCGGCTGCTGCGTTGGCAGATGACTCCGGCCACTTTAGCTGCACGAGCGACGAGGGCGGCGGTGATCCTGGCCAGACGTCGACCCCGGATCGGCAACAGTCAATGTTCTTGGTGAGACAAGAGCTACTAAGGTCTCGCAGTGAGGTGGAACGCCTTCTGAAATCGGAGCACTGGTACAAGCAAGAGCTCAAGTCACAGAAGCACAGTCGCCTGGAAACCCTGGAGCGCTTGTACGCCCAGGAACGCAAGTATCTGGTGGAGAACCAACGACTGCAGCAGGAGTCCCTCCGGCTGCAAGCGAAATGTGCCACGCTGGAAAAACAGCAGGAACAGGGAACCCCAAGGTCCCCCACTACTTCTTCCCTGAAAAGTGATTCATCGCCGGACGCATCATTTGAGGCCAAACAGCAGGAGGCTCGTCTCCGTGATCAACGCCAACTAATCGATGTCCTGCGCAAGCAGAAGAAGATGCTTTTGGAGGATATACAAAGACTCAGCCTGGAGCACGACGAGAAGCTGGGACAGTTGCAGCAGACCTTGGCTGGCATGGAACTGGAAAGCAAGCTGATGACGGGGAGATGTAAGCAGCTGCTGGACGAGAAGAGTCAGATGGAGCACCAGCTTGAACTGAGGAGCTCCGCCCTGCGCAGTGTCAGCGCCGAGAGGGAGCAGCTCCGTCAGGTCATAGCCGAGCTCAACGAGACCCTGCAAACGCAGGAACACCTTCTGGCCCTCAAAGAGCAGGAGTTCCTCGATCTCAAGCAGTACTACCAGCAAAAGTTGACCCGGGAAAGCAGCGTTGATGTGATGCACTCCTACAGCTTGAAATTTCATGAAGAGATCAACAGCAAGACGAGCGAGATTGCCGGCTTGAAGAACTCCCTCAACGAGCTTCGGTCGGAGTTGCTGATGATGTCGCAGTTGAAAGAGGAAAACGAGGAGCAACAGCGCCAGCTGGAGCAGCTGGAATTCACCCTGCAAGCGCAACTCTTGGAGCAAGAACAGCTGCGACAGAGTGATGCCCTCAAGTTGGAGCAGGTGGAGAATCTGACCCTTTCCTTGGCTTCCTTACAGCTGGAGAAGGAAAGCCTCAAGGAAAACCTGCAGGAGGCACAAAAAAGGCTGCAGAAGTTGGAGCATGAGGTGCACAGGCTTCATGGACAATATGATGAGATGCGTTCGATGTGTGAGGAATCAAAGCGGCAATTGGAAGAGGAACATGGGCTTGTGAAAAAGTTCAAGCAGCAAAGTTCCTTAAAGGAAAGAGAATTGATAGGAAAACTCAACAATTATTCAGAGCTGTGTGAACAGTTAAGGACAGATCTAGCCGCGGCAGAGTCCCAACTGCACGATCAAAGCCAGCAGGCAGAGATGTGGCAGCAGAAGCTCAAAGTAATAGAAGAATCTAGCCAACAGAAAGTAAAGCAGTGCCAAAATCAAACCACACAAACCGATGTCGAGGATCCCATTTTAGTCCAACGCATAGAGACTTTGGAGCAGCAACTCGCGGATGTCAAGGCTCAAAAGAAGCAAACTGTTTCGCTGCTGCAGCAGCTTCTGCAGCAACAAGATGCCAAGATAAAGAGCACCAACGAAATGGAGGCCGACTGGACGCAGCTTCTCGAGGCTTTGCAAGCCACTCAACAGTTGGAGCAAGAAATGCGTGCCGAGCTGAAGCACAAAACAGTCGAATTGGAGCAGCTAAACGAATTGTTTGCTGGTCAAAACGAAGAGCTGCATCAGCTACAGCAATTGGGCCTGGCCAAGGACGAGGAGAAACGGCTGGAGCTGCAGCTATTGAAGGAGACATTCCAGGAGAATCTGGAGAATCATTCTGCGGATTCGAAGAACATTCAAAGGCTGCAAAGCCAGGTAAAGTCCTTGCTCGACGAGCGGGAGGAGACCACACGACAGGAGCACAAAGCGGTGGACTGCCTACGGTCCTTGGCGCAAGTGCTGGAAATGGAAACCGGCAGAAAGCTGCAGCACCTAAAATCCTGGCCTCAGCTGGCCAAGCTGCTGCGAAAGGAGCTGCGAAACGGGAGGGCTTCCCATCGGAAGGCTGAGGAGCTGCCGGGCCTAAAGCTTCAACTGGCGGAGATCAGCGGAATGCACGAGCAAGCTTTAGCCAGAATTAAGGTAGACACACTCCCTGACACTAGAACGATCTAAAAGGAAATTACACATATTTCCACAGGCTCTGGAACAAACTCTGGCAGCGGAAAGAGTGCGTTACGAGGCTTCCGACTCGGGCAAGTCCACCTGCTGCTCAGCGCCCCCCGAACCCGCCCACGAGGTAGCCAATCTGATCGATGACTACAAGAAGGTATTTTTTCGTAATCTGCCTGAAAATTAGACGTAACTGATATAACCATTCCCGCAGCTCGTCCAACAAACTGCCAGGGAGACGGGACGTCCGCGCAACAGCTTCATTCTGGAGCTGATTGAGCGTAGCAAGCGCTGCCAACCGAATCTGTGCCAATTAAGCGAGGGCCTCAACGCCTGTCGCTCGGATGCGGAACAGCTGAGTAGGCTGCTCAACGCTGGCAGGGATCAGAGAGGTGCTGGGGCCATACCCTCCCTAATGGAGGAGCTACGTGCAGTGTCAGAACATTCTTAGACTTAGCAAAGTTTAGTGCATAATTTTACAATATTTTCCCAAAGTACTTACGTTCGTCTCGAATTTTGTGTGTGTTCAAAAGTTGCAATTATTGTTTTTTTTTTGTGAATAACCTAGTCCTTGGGCTTATAACACCCGAAATACCCTACCTAGCTGAATTGTTTGAAATACTTACTGTTTTTCTGTTGGGTTACTATATTTACTATATTTGTTCCGTTTTGTGTTTAAGCTTATACTAAATACCAACACTAAATGCCAAGGAAAATATCCATCTTCTAAAGTGTACATACAACCTATTTAATGGTCGCTCACAAATATATCTTTATTTTTGTAGAATTAAAAAAAACACAAATATGAATCTTAGCTTCGATTCATAAATGTGTCAAATTAGCCAATATTAATTTTGAATTTTTTTTTTTTGCTTGGCACAGATGGGAACCGATATCCCCTCGCTCGTATGAACTCTTTCTTTCCTAACAAATTCCATATTTCCATCATCGCCGATTTCCACCACTGATATGTTTTCTACTCTTGAGCTGCGCGTGATGCCGCAAAAGGGGAAGTTTTTGCCATCCAAGCATAAAACGACCAAATCATGGTCAATCTTCTCAGTGGGTTTCAGGATGCTGGTCGTCTTGCAGGACTCTGTGCGCTCAATGGGGCAATACACACCGGCGCAATACCAACCGTCTGAGGGGAAGTGCAATGTTTAATACAATAATCAAGCGGCTACTGGCTACATCTTACTTTTGGTCTTTTTTACCTGAGTCAACAGCATTTCGGGCCTTGGATCGTATAGATCGTCCGTCGAAACCTGTAAGTTTCAATGTTTTGCCCTTAAATATGAGATTTGATTTCATTCTATAATTTTTACCCTGGCAGCAGAGCCCGCATAAATATACAGAGCTGCCAATGCAGCTAATAGTAAAGGTTGAGCAAAACTCATAGTCGGTAGGTCCTTCCTGCTACAGCAATAGTCCAAGACTAACGAGTTTCGACACATATGTATGCTTTGCTGTCCATAATCTAATTGTAAATCCATTTGTTTTGTTTGAGACCTGTGCAAATTAGAGTTTTGGTATTTTGTGCGAACTCGTGGTCAATGGTTTAGCAACTAGAATAGTTGAGCTTCCCTCAATCAAGGATGCCAGTTTTATAAATTCATATTTCAGAAACTCTGCTTAATTTTGAGTCTATATTTTGCTTAAAATCAGCTTCTTATACACACCAATCTTTGGTTTATAGGCATCTCAATGAGTGATGTAAGCTGTGGCAAATCGATTTTGTGGCTTCATCCTCAATCAGAGACGGCGGCAGTCTTTTTCATTTCAGTTCGAATATATTAGGCGAAGGCAGCCAACACCGCCCTTGGCATTGTCAACGCTTGGTCTGCCAGGAGGTTTCGAATCGGATCGAATCGGATAGGATCGGAGGTGGCAGAGGTAGAGGATGGGCAAGCCACTTGGGTATTGATAAATGCGTTGAAAACTAAGCGACCGCCCAGTGGATTACCACCACCTCCCCACACCCAGTTGCCGGCACTCGATTCCCCGAGAGGAACCCCCCGCAGCCAGCTTGCTGGCCTGCAATGAGGAGCAATCGACCACAATCGCTGGTCAAATTCAATTGGCGCAATTTTTCATCTGTGGCTCCAAGGGACCCGATCCGGCGGATCCTTTTGGGCTGTTGCCTCTGCTGCCGTCTATTGTTGCTCTGGGCTCTGGCAATTGTTCTCGGCTCTGGATCTCTGGAGCTATGGAGCTATGGAGCTACGGAGCCGCGAAGCCCTCGGCTCAAGGTTGTTTATTTTGAAAAATCACCATCACCCGATCGTGGCCTGTGCCGACGGCTGGGGATTTAATTCTACGCTGGACATTTATAAATTGCATTCAATTTATACACAACACGAAAGCGTGATTTTTACATTTTTACAATCTAGCGAATAATAGATCAGCGTCGTATTATTGCCGACTCCTCACTGCAATGCTCTCCAGAGCAATCGAAGCATTCTGGGTCTTGTGCCTGCGGCATGAAGAAGGCTTCTTCGAGCATTCCGATTGACGCAGACAAATGTTATTGTTGTAAAATATTCAGGAGTGAAAATATATAAAAAATTAGTGTTTCCAATTCCTTTATTTTACTATAAGTAAAAAAAATACTCAATGCCAAAACAGAATGCCTTAATTTTATTATATTTCGATCTGTACAGCTTAAAATGTTTTAAATTACAATTAAATCAAATAAACTTTAGCATTCAAATCATTCCCATTAACCCCATAATTATCTTGAGGAGTTATGCATCTTATTGGAGACGTTTAGAAGCTTTCAATTGTTCCAATTCAATATTCCCCCGAGCCAAGATCTTGAGCTCTATTATTTGAATACATTTTCCGCACCTCGTCCAGCCCCTGGAGGTACTCCTCCAGCTAACACAAAGTTGGCCGGCATCGTTTAGTCCGTCCAAGGGTATCATTTGATTCGATGAGAGTGCTTTTTGTTGTACTTTTCCTTGGCTCTTTGATTTGGGAGCTGTTCTTCGGATCCCCATGCTTTTTTTTTGTATTGTATTGAGCAGGTCGCTCATTAAAGAGGGAGGAGCTGGAGGGGCGACTGGGGGTTGGGGGCTGCTGGGCAAACAAAAGGCATAAACATTTAATTCTCACCAAAGCGATTGATGCGGTCGCAGGGGCAGAGCGTCCATGTCGATGGGCGTCTGTCTGCCTGTCCGCCTGTCCGTTTGTCTGGGGATACGATCCTTCTTCTCGGCCTGGGTCTCGAGAGTCACAGCCAGTCCTAGTGCCAAATTGCAAATGCAACTTGTTAACCTTGAAACCGAGCGGACGGTCGGAGGAGCGGACAGATAGTCAAGGAGCCTGAACCGCAGACCCGGCACAGTATGAGGCATTTAGTCAGACGTCGTCGTCGTTGCTGTTGCCCGTGTGGTTGTTGTTACCACTGCCGCTGTTGTTGTCCGTCTGCCGATCACTCGTTTGTCTAGCTGCCGCCCCCCGCTCATGTCCTCATGCACTGAGAATAATATCTACAACATGTTTGATGGTATGAATAATTTTTTAACCTAA
>JAEIIL010022145.1:0-16160 GCA_018905715.1 Drosophila lini
GCCAGCGCAATAAACTTTTTCGTGCGACTGCAGTTCTTCTCGTCTTCTTTTCTTTGCCTTCGAGTGGAAATTCNCCAGCTAGGCCGCTAGTTGCTAGTCGCCTTTTTTATTCGAATTTTTTGTCCGGAAAACCCTCACGGATTTACACATATTAAATAGTTCTTTAAACTAAAAAAGATTTATTATAAAATTTTCCTTGAGTGCTAAACCTATTGTCTGATAATGCACGACGCTTGCAAAAAAACCTGCGCATACTTTGCGCGGCCATAAAATAAAAAGATGATTATATTCAGCTTTTTATCACGTCTTATTCAAATATTATGGTTCCATGATCTAGCTTTTCGTTCCCTTTAGAATTCCTGGCTTCACTTCCACTTTTTTAGCCGCTGGCATAGAAAACGCAGCAAAAAAATTTTTCACTTGCACAAAAAGTTAAATGTTGAATGCTTTCAGCTTTCGAGTGCTGCCTCTTGCTGCGCTTTTGTTTTTTAACTTGGCCAACACAAACAGACCCCCAAATGTGTGTGAGTGAGCAAATCCCATTATATAGACGATATGGCAACTCGTGTGCGTATGCATTTTTTATGCGTTTAGCCGGCGGGATGAGGATAAGGACGAGAATGAGAATGGCAACGGGGTTCAGGATGAGGATGGCGGTGCGGAAAAACTTTTGCTTAACAATACAAAAGCGTAAAATATTTAAGTGGCCATGGAGGGAGCAGCGTCCCCCCTCATTTGACCTTATTTGCTTATAAGTAATGTGTTAGCCTCGGCTCTTGGCAAGCGCCGG
Organism: Drosophila lini; assembly: GCA_018905715.1. Classification (NCBI taxonomy): domain Eukaryota; kingdom Metazoa; phylum Arthropoda; class Insecta; order Diptera; family Drosophilidae; genus Drosophila; species Drosophila lini. The sequence goes on from JAEIIL010022145.1 coordinate 791, forward strand.
AAGAGTCGCTGCCAATTGGCCGGGAATAAATGCATATATAAATACATATAAAATACTTGAAATATCGGAGTGATGTCAGCTCAGTCGGGGTGCAGAAAAAGTTTTTACATCCGCAGGAATTATTAAATATTTCTAAGAAAAACAAAATGAAAGATATTATTAAATAAAACAAGGTATATTGCTTCTAGACCAAGAAGTTATTGCTGATTATAGATTATTTCAGTGGCAGAATCACGTCTTTCCTCATGAACAAGACAAATTGACTTCAATTGAAATGCAAAGTTTCTTCAAGGGAAAACTTTGCCTGTTTGTCATTCACTGGCTGGCTGTAATTCCATATTATTTTCTTTTGGTGGCATCACAATCATTTGCCGCATTATTGTTTAGTCGGTGGCAATTTGATATGCAGCTAACATGGCTAAAACAGAACTGCCAACTGAAGAGTACGAGAAATAAATGCACACAATAGACAATTATTTGCACAGCCAGGAGATACATATATCCCGCATAAGCATCAGCATCAGCATCAGTAGCAGCACCAGGACATATCCATTGAGTTGTTGATGTGCATTTTGTATGCTGCAGTGCAATTTTATGCTGCATTGTCTTAATGGCATACACACCCAACGTACAGCATTTTCAATTGCCGGCATTGAGGGACTTGGCCAGCCCCGCTGCAAGCCAAGTTCAACTCGGTTTAAGTGGCACCAGCTTCGTTCTGCTGATTGCGCAATGTGCCAGACATGTCTGTCGAAAACATGCTTTTGTTCGAGCTCAGTAAGGTTGAGGTTGGTGTAGGGATTATCATCCATATAATATTTGTTTGGGAACTGTGGATTTTTAATATTTTATTTTAACTTGAACTGGGGTTATAGTTACGAAACGCACACTAAATACTCCTACGAAAAAACCTTACCTTCTGGACTCTGACTTGTTTTAAAGGTGAATTTCTTACCACGCCACTAAATAAACGCTTCCGATTGCCCATTTCCTGACTAGACAACGCCTCCACCTCCACTCCCACCAACTATTTCCAGGAGTGCGTAGTGGAAAGAAAAGAATAAAATGCAAATTTATACAGCGCAGTTAAAACTTTTCGCAGTTCAACTTAAAGTTACGCGAAGAATTGGGTAATTCAATCTGCGAGGACGACGGCGACTTTATTGACGCAATGAGTGATGTAATTTATAGTTTGCCTTAACTCAAACTCTTGTTGCTGTAACCATTAATCAAATTAGCTTACCCAGGCCACAAATTAGGCAAATTCTCTGAAAACGTCAAAGCCAGAGGAAAGAAATAACCCAGGCTAAAGGAAGTTTACTCGCTTGCCTGCATTTTAGTCACATTTCGCTTGTTTATGATGCTCAGCGAAAAGTTCTTGGTTGTCTGAACAAAGGCTAAGGGACAATCTAAATGCGCTGATAACTACGAAAGTTGTTCGCCATAATGACTTGACTTTGTTTCGTGGAACGGCGGAAATGCGGTCATTTTCGAAGGATGCTGGCTGAACCTGAGTCGTGTTCGTGGAGGAGTTGACGTCACATTTGTTTGCGGCATTTTAATTCTGTTTTTTCGCTTACATTTCTTTTGCGCGTCGTTCTTTTCCTTTTAACGACTGACGTAAGTTTGGTGTGCTTATATAAGGGGAAATTTTCATTCCGAATGCATTTTGATTGCAGCCTCGAGGAACTGCAAATTGCCAGCAGATTCTGAGGCTTGATAGCGAGAACTTCGAGCAATTGAAGAAAGCACGGGAAAATAAAATAGGTCTTTTGCAGGGTAAACATGCTGTTAATGCTCTAAGAAATTTTTTTTTTAATTTTGGAAATTTTTGTTGGCTTAAAATAATATTAAAATCATCTCTGATTTAAGAAAGGAGAGTCTTAAGGCAGCCCAAGAGGCGTAGCTATTTTTCTAAGCATTTTTTAAGGACAGCAAGCTCTGGAAAATGTTCCCATTTTAGTATTGTAAAAATCTATTCTTGATTCCTTTATAATTTCATATAAATCGTTTTTTATTTTAACTTGCCAAGTTGATAATGTTGAAGCGTATACTCATATCGGTATTTTTAAACCCAAGCGCGTGCCATCGATGGCAAAGTCGCGTTCACGACATCGTCGTCATCGTAGTTATCCACATGAGTGCACTAAGCGCAGCATTTCACACAGATACTCATCCACACACCCAATGTCATTCACCCACACACTGATGGAATGCACTCGTGCGGTAAGCGGCAACAAAAAACGGTTCAAGGCACGCACAAGCAACGGAAAATAGTTTTTCCTTCATTTTCCGTAGCGCTATCGAATTTCGTTTTAATTGTTTAACATTGAATAACGCTTAGCACATGCAGCAGATGCAGATGCAAATGCAGTCACAGATACTTACGAGTACGAGTATGAGTACGAACATCTTTGTTGTCGGCGCAGACATTTGAAGTTTGGCCCGAGGACAGCAGACAGACAGGAAAATGCAATTAAATATGCTCAGCTCCCCCTCTTTGTTTTTGTTGACATTTTCCTTCTACCCGGTCTCATGTACATAATTTGAGTTACATTTTGCACACAAATATGAGGAAAATTCGCCGACCAGGTGGGCGGAGGCGGAGGTGTCACGAAAGTTTGCCTACATAAATTGCACAGGAAGTGCTGCAATTTCTCGGCCTAAGTATGTGTGAAAAGTTTTCCTTTGTCTGCGGCTGGCAGAAAGTGCTAGGAAAGAATTTGATAACTTAAATGGATTGTCATTCTCGATTGTTTTCGCAAAGAGATTTCTCAGATGCAGATGATGTTCAATTGGAGAGAAAATAGAGGGAAATCCTGCATTTATAAATGAAGTCCAAGGAGAAAGCATTTGAGAATTCAATAAAAGATTGCACAAAATATTTCTTATAATTTTTTTGAAGTTGCAATTCTCTAGAATTCATTCTCATTAGTCAAGAGTCCGAGTGCACTTTATATGCAAAGCCCCTGGAAACATTTGCGGAGCAGGTGTTTATGGGATTTTCCTCCTGGTCCCCTAAAACAAAACGTGACTGGGAGCACATGTTTTCGTAAAATACAATTTATGTTATGTCTGGCGGCTAGTGCTGCTGAGTGAAATAAAATGAACTTTAGAAAATGTCAAGTCCAATAGACTTATGTAGAATTTATAGAGTTTTTTTTTGGCTTTGCCACTGCCAGAAGCAATTTGACTGAGATTTGCCCGTGGACTGGGCCATATAAATCAGGCGCACACATTGACAGCCATGTCAGCGCTAAGCCGGCAAATCAAAGCCAGGCCAGAGCCCCAGAGCCCTGCGGACTGAACGAAGGTACAAGGATTAGAATTGAAAAGGACGCAGACGAAGTGGAGCACGTGGTCGAGGAGACCGAGGAGACCACGAGCAATAAAAGCGTCTTAAAAGTTTAATGTCCCTCGATTTGCGGCTGCATACAAATGACTTTTCAGCTGTCGCCCATACAGTATGTCGCCCCTGTCGGCTCCTGTTTCCTTTTTCCTGCTTCCTGTCTGTCGGTCTCCTTAAGCGTCTGACTTTCGGCTGAGAGCAAACAACTCGTTAGAAGCGTTGAATTTAATGAAAGCCTCGCCAGCGCTCTTTTCGCACGTAATTGTGTGTTGACATTAAATTGTTGCATAACTCGCTGCGAGTTTGTGCAAAGTTCAGAGTGGTGGCAAAACCGCGAAAGCGTTTAGAGGAAGGGAGGACCAACTTTCGAGCGTGAAATCAATTTAATTTGTGAAAACCAAAATTGCAAAGTTTTGCAGCAATTAAGTTTGGTTACCCATTTTTGAAGTGCATCAAAATTTAATATTTAATGGCAAATTTTCACTTTCGAGGGAGTCTTTTTAGGGGGAAACTATATTCTAGATGTATTACCAACATTATTGGAAGCATCTCTAACGAAAACTCTCACTGCGGCTGAAAGTTAATTCACACTAATTAAATGTTGTCCGCATGTTGTTCTGCTTTTATTAGAACGGAAACTTAATCCATATTTATGGGCAAAAGCAAGCCGAGGAAGCGGAAAGAAGGCGCTCATGCAAATGAGCACCGTTCCTTAATTTAATGAAGACGACCTTCGACCCTAGGGTCACGGTGGTCTGGGTTGGGAAGGAGGTCATCAGCAGAAGGCTAAATCAGGTTATTACCTACAAAAAAGTTATTTAAAAGGAGTTTAGCTAACCGGAGCAAAAATAGGATGAGAATACCTGGAGGACGTTAATAAGCATGAGGTTGAAATTAGTTCCTACCTATAATAGTTTAATAAGCAAAAGATTAATTAAAATCTAGCCTTAATTGACAATAATTAATTATCTAATACAAGTAGTACGTTAACTGAAAGGTTGGCTTATCATTTTGATATAGTTAACAAGTAGAACGTTTACTATTTATTTACGATTTATTTCTTAGACTTAACTAGAAGGTCTTTAAGAAAGGAGGTTAATCTGCTTAAATATAGCCTAAATTCTTTACCTTTAAGCCTGAAAATTGACATTAATTTCGTTTTGAGTCTGCAGCAGAAGTTACCATCCTGGGACTCTCGGCTGTGCGTCAATCTGCGTCAGTCAGTCGCTACGAATGTTTCGGGCGTGTCTCATTTCAATGCAGCTGGCAATTAGGTTTGGGGCACAAGGATCAGTCCAGTTTCAGCCGCCGGCCCTGGGCCATTGCTGAGTGAATTAATTGCTGGCGCAGACCAAACAGGCAAAAGCGGCAGCAAACATCCCATCGGCCACGTTAGTTGAGCAATCGAGCAAACTGAGGCATAGCGGCACAAAGGCACGCACCGGAGAACGGAGGAGCTTTGCTGCCAGTCCACCTGGTCAGGTGTTTTGTGTGCTCGGCCTGGTCGGTCTGGTCGGTTTGGTCGGCGGAAACCATAAAAGCAGGCGCATGCACACATGGCGTTGTCTCTGCCAGACAAAATGGTGTCAAATGGCAAAAATGCATCGTAAACAAAAAGTAAATGAAAAAACTTTACACAAACATGTCGAGGGCTGCACCAGAAGTAATCCAAATATAAACAAGACTAGATTTTAAGATAAAATTTAACTAGATTCAACTTTTTTTAATGACAAATTTAGGTTTTCGAGATTTTAAAAGTATGTTTTTTTTGAACGGAGTCAATATTGAATATTTTAACGATGTAACTAGCCCCTTATAAAATTTGGAAAAAATTGCAACAAATATTTTTTTATTAAATAATGAAGTCATTATCAAAATATAAATAGATTAAACTTGAAAACCCTATTTAAATTTCTACAAAAAAACTTTTTAACATCAGGTTAGAAAAACTTTGCAAGCTCTCCTCCAAAACGCATTCTACCAAGAAATATTCTTGTTCGCCGGAACTGTGGTTGGCACTTCAAAGGAGCGCACCAATACCACCAAACACACACATATTAGACCGCAAAACAAGGATCTCGGAGGCGATAACTATGCTTGGAGGTGTCATTTTGCTTGTTTTGCCCGCATAAAACTTGAAAGGTCCCTTCGGGTAGATTAAACACGCACACGGCTGCCCCTCGAAAGCGCCCGCTCACACACACACACTTGTGCGGTCAGAGTCCTGGCAGTGTATTGGCAAGGATTATGGTGCAGTGTAAAATGACGCCTGCAAGTATGCTATGAAAAATACTTAGTTCCCAGCCATAAATCTATCTTCAGAACATCGTGCATCGGATACAGAATAACCTAAACAGGATCCTGGCCATAAGGGCCAGCCAGTGCCATGTGGACACTTATTTATGGGATAGTTAGGGACACAACAAATTGGGCCACTGGACTACGTGCTAAATGGCATTCACCTCTTGAAAACTCCATTAAAAATCACTTGAAATTATCCGTGCCGTGCCCCTTTAAGCCATAAACTCTTCAGTGTTTAAAATTTTAATTAAAACCCCTCCAACCAGCAGCTGCAGCAGCAGAAGGACAATGACACCCCGCCCAACTGTCAGCTGTTGGATAGTTGAGATGTCAGCAGGCTTATCAGGATTTCAGCATCACCGCACAGGCACACCGACGGGGAAGATATGCAAAGTGTCTCCCAGCTGAGGGATTGTCGTCGTCTCTCTGGAAATTTAAGGCAAACTTTTATTGCGCTAAGCTGATACGTTTATTTTGGCAGGCCCCAAAAGCCGAACCATATTTAAACTTTCATAAGGAATTAATTTCTAATAGACTCACCGAATAAAACGAAACGTAATACTTAAATATTTATGCCGGGGTGCGACTGCATCTGGTGACCGCAATCAATTGGACCACCACGAGCATAAATCAGTTGGAAATATATGTGGGGTTTTTATTTCTCGCCACGCACGACATGATAAATAGTTGCAGCTGCCAAGGATGGGTTGTAAATGTACCCACCTAGACTAAGAATGCCACGTGGCCGGATCCCGCAACCCCTCCTGCCCCCGTTGGAGGTGGAAACGAAGGCGACGCCCCTGACATCAACTGCCAATTCGTATGACAAACGAACCCCGTAGGCAGAAAGGAGCCTTGCTCCAGCGGCTCTGGTAAAGTGAGTTCTTACTGCTAAATTATGCAAAAGGTGCGTGCCGCCGAAATATAGTGTTCGATGGAAGAGAGGGCGGAGTAGGCGTGGCACGTGGTTCTTTTCGGTCAAGTGAGCTTTATTGATTGTCGGGAAATGATTTGCCACGGCTCCTGTTAATTGGAGTGGCAATCAGCTTAAAGGAGTGTGTCTAGACTGAAGAGGTCTGCCCGGAATCGGGTTAATTGTTCAAAGGGTTATTGTTTATGGTTTTTTTTATAGGATAAATAAATCGATTGTTTAACTTTTAAAGTATTTCCTTTTGATTTCGTCCCTTTTTGAACTTTACTTCTCTGAGCCGCTTAAGAATTTAAGATCCTTTCTTAATCGAAAGCCCCAGTTATCTGTTTAAAAATTAAAATTAAACCAAGGAAATGGCAGTCACAAATAATTAATATAATGTTTACTGTCTTTTGACATTGCGTGCCAGCCGGCAATTATTTCCGAAACAAAAGTGGAGCGGAAAACGACGTCGAGGCAAGGAAAGTTAAGCTCACGTAAATTCCTTAGGGCTGGGAGGACGAACTTCGGTCTGGCCATAATTAAATCGACTGGCTTGGCTGCTCCGCGAGAATGTCCTGGAACTGTCTGTCTGTCGGACTGCCTGTCTGTCGGACTGTCGTTTGGCCAGGACTGTCGCCGCAGTTGTCTTGCTGTCTTAGCCGGCTTGGGTGCGAGCGCTTAACCCAATTTACAGCTTACATGCAACGACTGCTGCTCGAAGTGGCCTAGTCGAGTCCCTGGGCTTAGATCGATATGCGTTGTCGTGGCCATAAAATAAGTTGCTAAATAACACTGGCACAGACACACACTGACACACTGACAAGTGGCAGCAAGAGTAACTGTTGCAGTGGAAAACGGGCCATTAATATGGATTTTTCTCTGGCCATTGTCGCAATTATCAAATGGCTGCAGTTGCAATTGCGATTGCAATGGAGAAAGTGGGTGGACATTTTGCTGCATTGAAATGTGCGACAAACCGCAATTTGGCCAAGAGCCCGAAATGAAACTGTTTGACTAACTGGCTGGCCAATTGGCCAACAGCCCTGGGCCCAAAGTCTGGCCCTGGTAAAATGAAAATATTTACATGCGGCCATATGTGGAAGTGGTTAGCTTTTGTTGGTCTCATTGTGGTATTTGTCATACGCTAGCTATAGTAATTAATGTTCCTGTTAAACAGTGCCCATTGTCTATTTTTGTTGTAAGAGGAAGCCCAAAGGGAGAGGCTTATTTCATGTTATTGTCACTTCTAAAATGAGTATTCAATTATTTATGATAATAAATTAAATAATATACTTGCCACTAGGGGAATTTCTATTGGTTTACAAGAAATTAGGCATTTTAAGTATTTCTTTATATTAATTTATTTACAAGCTTTGAGCTCTAAAGGGGAAAAATCATGCTTTATAATATTTATATTGTATATTATTGCTGACACCACTCTTGACGCATATTTCCATCTATCCTTTCTTCCAGCAGCTCCACTCGGAGTATAGGAGCACTTATCGTTGGCATGAATTTACGGGCAACTCGCGGCCAGAGGTTGTGCGACGGGCGCCAGCCCCGAATCCAAGTCAATTTGTTGGTGAGTAACAAAGGCATTTGTCTTGCGCCTTATTGTCACGGACTTATTTATTGATCTCGTTCGGATTCGACTTCTGATTGGATTTCCCCTATTCGCAGGTCCGACAAATGAGCCGCCGTTGCCGCGACGGAAAAAATGTCCAGAATTAGCATATAAATCGCACGAGTTTATTATAGGATCGGAATACACAGATGCACGCCGAGATGCCAGTGCACATCGCTTGGCGAGGGTAAGTCCTTAAAACTGATTCCATGACCTTTGCTTTAAAGCCATAACTCAACAATCAGAATATTAAATGAAAAAGGTGAAATATTTCTTAGGGAAACTTATTAAACATCATTAAATTCCAGAAAATTTCACATAACCTTGCCTCTCTTTGATGTTTAAAGCAAATCCTTCTATATACAAGTGCCAGTGAGAAGATCTCTGCAAATAAAAATTCAAAATGATTGTGCCTTTCCCCATTTTCATGAACAAGCTGTAAAATATGTGAGGAAGCAGCCAGCTTTCTGCTTTTACACTCATAAAAATATTTATAAGAAAGGTTTTTCTACAATAAAGAATATGTCTTCATGAATTTAAGGCAAAATCAAAGCAAGCCACTGTCAATACAATTTTTCAGGATTAATTTTTCTATTTACGAAACATTTTTATGAGTGTAATAGTATTTTTAGTTTATGGCATCACAAACTTTATGCTCTTTTGACATTTGAAGAGCAGCATATGGGAGCAATGGAAATGCATTCAAAACTACATAAAGAAAACTACCTATTCATTATATTCTATAATTTGATTACAAGCCGTAGGCTGTATACATGCCAACAGTATACATTGCCTAGAAGGTTTCGCATGTTTGATTTAAATGGTTTTATTAGGCTTAAAGTCATCATTTCGGAATACATATTCTCCATTACCATTCGCACACATTTGTGTGCCACATTATTATTTGCATATGAAAGCTACGGCTTTCCAGGAGAATTGGCATTAGGGTTAATGCGTTTAAGCAGCGGCCCTCGTGAAAATGTCGACGCTCTCAAAATGCCACAGAAAACACATAAAAGTCGTTCACAAAAAGCCCCATATGAGAGGTTGCTCCCATCCTAGTTCATTTTCTGCTTCTCCCCTGCCAAGACTAATTAATAATGAGGCACACAGCGGCACATGTTGCAAGGACATTGAGAGACGTGTGCCGTAATCAGAGGCTTTCGGAGAAGGGGACTTAAAGGTCCCCAGATAATGTTTAAAAAAGAATTTTTAAAGAAATGAATGTAGATTTCAAGATTTATAATTTTGAGTTTTAAATTTGTGTAAAAATAGGTTCGAGGTTCATAAATTAAATATATTTCCCCTGATGAGTATCCTTTCAACACCACTGGCCTCAAGGCCTGAGTGTGTGTGCTTTTGACGTACTATCATGAACACCCTGACAATACATAATTAATTGACTTCACCTGATGACGCACGTCAACAGGGCGTATGCGTAATATTAATGGCCAGCTAATTAACTATACATGGTCGTATATGTTTAATGTCTCCCTCTCTCTCTCTCTCTCTCTTTCTCTTCCTCTTCCTTCATCTCTCTCGATTTACATATCCGTCGCCCTGCAGTCGGAGGAGCGAGGCACACCTTCGCGCCGCAGCAAATCGGAGGGACCGCCAGTCGTGCCCAATGGACGTGCCTATCCCATTGCAACGGAGATCGATGGAGCCACAAGAAAACAGGTACACAATTGTCAGATGGATGGCACTCGGGTGTCTAATTCAATAGTCGTCTATTGCCTAATCTAGCACTGGGTGTTTGTGTGTGCGTGTGTGTGAATGTATCAATTCCCAAGCATGATGATTTTAATGAATGAATTTCATTCGATGGTGATATCACTTGAGCAGCTCACTAGGTACGAAAATTATTTGAAAATGCAGTATTTAAAGTAGAAGCTCTCTTGGGTGGAGAAAATATACAAATGTACATTAAAGCTGAGAATGTTATCAGTATCCCTTTTTATAAATCATAACCAAAAATACTTTTAAATTTGGAAACATCTTCATTTTTCCCTTACTCAATAGTCAGTTGATTCGTGACATCCCATAAAGATGCATCGGTAGTGCAAAATATTGCAGACAGAGGACCTGTCTTTCATTTCCGATCAGAGATAGGAGGTGCCTCGGACCATTGGACCGCAACATGGCGGCGCGCAACAATTTCTATTAGCGCTGATGCTGCCCATCAGTCAGGCCCTGAATTTCCCACCCCCTGCCGGGTGCTGTCTGCAACTTTTCCAGTCCTTTTATTGGCAATTTTCCCTGTGCAGGACGACATGTTGTTGAACAGTTGCGCCTATGGGTAAATTTTATTTGCTCACATGGGTATATAAGCACTCAAAAAAATGAATTATAAATTTAAAAAAATTTTACAACTTTAAATTTAAATAGAAATAATATTTAAAAGGTTCTAAATTTGCTGAATTTTATAATAATGCCTGTAAAAGTATATTTAAAATTTCATAAATCAGTTCTTGAATCTTCTTTCGGTGTATCTGGGCGTGTGGATTTTAGTGTGTGTGCAAAAGAACCATTGAGTTGTCAGACAGAGTGTCAGTTAGTCAGGCGTCTACTCGACCTGAATGTAAAATTTTAATCTGCAAAACCCTTCAACATTTGCATAAGTTGTATATCGATTTTTTGCGTCCATTCATACGCTTGCCATAGCCCTGATACCTTCAATACTTAGTACTTTTTTGCCTTTTTGATTGTAGCCATTGTGGCTGTGATTTGTAATGCATGTAACAAGGACTTTATGCTAGTTCCCCCCTCTTCTTCTACCTCGGTGTGAGTGAATGGATGCCAACAGAAGCATTTAATGTAAAACATACGTATATGATTGTGTCTTTTTATATTTATTTGCTTGGTTGTAACGTAGCATAGCATACATTTGGGGGTAAAATGATTAGAAGATTAAAAAACCTGACAATTTAAACATTTAAAAGTAATTCTTCTAAATATCTATTTCACTTTTTATAAGAAATACCAAATAACATTGTTTGGAGTTTCTAAAATTTTATATAAAATAACTTCAACGAATTAACAATAAATGTTTGATGTGCCTTAACTTAAATGAATTCATTAATTAAATATTTTTTAAAAGCAATCTTAGTCCCTGGTTTGATCTTTTAACGTTTACAAAAATATATATTAATTACTTTGATATCTGGGTCCTTATTTTAAGTTTACATTAACCATTAATCTCTTAATAATATATATCTCCTCGAAATTAGCAATAGTTGTTCAAAATTTTCCATTTATACTTGTATTGTGTGTATTTCTTCTCTTTCTCGTTCTCTGTTTCTCCACGTATGACTAACCGGTATCTTCTTCTCTGTGTTAACTATGCTCTGATCGTCCCCATAAAACCCGAACTAAAACTACGAATAATATTTAAATATTTAAACTTATCCTAACACTCAATGCGACATTGCAATGCTTTCTTTTCTCGTTCTCGTTCTCGTTCTACTCCTTTTCTCTTTTCTCCCTTTTTTTGGTAACAAAACAAATCCCTTTCCTTTTCCCTGCGTTGTGTGTGATTCTGCTCTTCTCTTTCGCAGGCGGGTGAGTCAAATGGCCTATTCAAAAAGACCATCACAAAACTGAGCACAGAGTACCGCCTGCAATTCGTTTGGCCCACTGTCCGACGGATTAAGGGCGGCGACGCGACGTCTAGGGCCGCCGCCGGCGACTATCCGAGAAAGTCCATATCGCTTGGCGCCCTGCGGTCCGGCGGCCACGGCCCGAACCAGGGTCAGACCCAGACCCTGAACCAGGCCCAGAACCAGGCCCAGATCGGGCACTCCGGTGGTGGTGCCGGTGCCGGCTTGGCCACGGTGCATAAAAAACGTACAACAAATCAGAAAGAAGGTGCGACAACAAATTGTCGTCGCTAAGCATTTACTTAAATTAACTAAACTAAACCTAAAACCAAGTCGAAAAAACGAATGAAACAAACAATACATTTCCTATTAGCGCATAGTTTCTTTCAACTACTATTTGTAATACTAAAACTTAAAACTAAAACCGAGCGAAGAGCGATTGTACTCAAATTGTCATTTGATTTTTAATCGTTTTTTACTTAAGCAACCTAACTAACTGATTCACGGCAGATTTTGTTTACTAACCTTTCGTAATTGTTGAGATCTGTTTATTTTTCAAGATTTTTTAATGAAAATTTGTGCAGTGGCAGCCGCATTGAGCAAAAAAAAAGACTAAAAAAATAATAGAAAAAAGCGTTAAATAGAGTTGGTAAATGAACGTAGAATAAACGATTTTCTCTTCTCTTCACCACTGCCATAATTTCAAAATGCTAATTTGCCACCTAGCAGCATTCGATTGAACTCCAAATCAAGTTTTTTATGTACACGTCGTCGTAAATTTTGCTTACCAATATATACCCGTATACCCGTACCTATAAATATGTATACTACAGTGCTCAGAACTAAGATAGATATTTTCCTAGACTAATCTTATGAACATTTCCGCTTATGATTTCGCCCTTATTTCTGTATAAACAAGCCAATGTTTTGAGTTGAGCGCTTTTGTGAACTAATGATTGTTTTTTATTTCAAGCAGATAGCAAACTTGTACTGTCTCTTAAATCTATTTCATATAGAACGAAATTATGCTAAATTCCTTTCGAAAAAACAAACCTAAAACTAAACCCGAAAACTAAACGGTTGTTAAACACATTCAAGATTCATATATCTTTTTAGCCAAAAGCTGACGTAAGTGTTGAACTAAATTTAATTTTTATTAGTGCTAAAACCAATACAATTTGTTTTACTGCCAAGCGTAAAATTGCGTTGAATTGCGAGTCGAATGGAATCGAAAATTGATGGGAAAATTATCAAACCCCGGATCCGTGCTCATACCGAATGCAGAGCCACCACTTTGACGCAGTGTCAGGGCAATTTTACGTGATGAATTGTCGAATTGAAAATAGCAAAGTGTAGATGGAGCATGTTGTGGCCGCAGGTTGTGCGATAAATTTCGTTTTCATTTCGATCGAAGCGTAGGAGTTACTACATACATATACCGCATCGTTGCCTTAGTTTCGTTGCATGTGTGAAACGCCAACCAACTGAAATTACAAATAGTGTCATGCATTAAACCAGTACCAGAACAAGACAACCATCAATCAATCAGAATCAGTCAACATATGGCATCACCTTAACTATACTGTGTATCATCGGCTAGGCGAATTGGCCAGGCTTAGTGTGGGTTAGTTCAGAGGGCAGTAATCATAACTCTTTCATTACTAACTGAATCTTGCAGTTCAAGCAAAGCGCATAGGTAAGGCAAACGGAAAGGAGACACGGAAATGCGGAAATACAATTAAAAATTACCCCTCTATATATACCGTATAGACATTAAGTGCATCTGCATCTCAGTGGCAATCTTAGTGGCTTCAAGTGCAAAATGCTTTGGTCTTGCCTTTAACCCTTGTGCGACGCCTTGAGCTTCCAGCGAAGAGCTTCCATAGTGTGCAAATTGGTCGTAGTGCTTAAAAATACCAAATAAATCAATATGAAATATATCCAAACACATATTTTATCTAAGAAAAGAAAAAGACTACATAAAAGTACAACAATTGGTTTGAATTTCGTTCTATATTCCAAACAAAAGCTACCCAAAATTGTTCAAACATATCCCGAGAGCAAAACAAACCAGGAAACCATACCAAACACTGTTCAGTCAAGTAGAGAACGTAGATAATTATCACTTGGCTGCAAACTAGATTCAAAAATAATATTATACTTAACTAATCCAAGTGATAATTGTAACGGTCCCTCCATTCAACATAATGTTCGGTTCTCGACTCAATGCCAATCAGCCAGAAACACAAATTAATTTTCATTTTAAAGTCTTCAGTTAGCATTTTGCCTCGCCCTTACACCCCACAACTAACCTCGCCACCACCTAACCACCTAACAACTAACCACTGAACCACTAAACCACTGAACCACCGTACCACACCCAATCACCACCCACCAAGGCGCTGCTTCCTGCTCATTTATTTGCTGTACAATAATGTAAAATCACCCCCGTACCCCTCCCCGAGTTCAAGTTTAGCGTAATCGAGACACACTTTGCAAAAGAAACCCCTACCTTTGTTTCCACCTTTTTGGCCTTTCGTTTCCTACTGCATTTTCTACAATTAACTTATACTTTCCCTTATCTTAATGTAACCCAACCCGACTGGTGCCAGCCGCCAGCCAGAATCTGTATAAAGCTATCGACCGACCTTGGATTGCAGCATTAAATTTCGTATCTGTGTGCTTTCAGCTACTCTACATGAGTTGGAGCCCTTGGTTAGCGATACGGATGATAGAAAAACGCACGAGAAGTATGAACATTTGATTACCGTAGCCCTCAAAAACTCAATTCAAGCTCAAACCGATTTGCTCAAAAGCTTCCGCCATTCTCATTCAGTGATGTCCTTCATTAGCCCACCCGAAAATGCAGCATCACCAAAAAAGAAAAAATAAGAATAAGAATGTATCAGAACCCCCCTTCATCCGCACCTGCATGTTGCCAGTGTTGCATGCTGCAACCATCGAGATGCACAGCAGTTACCCCCAAAAAGATCTCTCAGAAGCTGGTTCCCATTTCCGTTGGCTAATGATACCCTCGATTATTGCAGACACGTGTCCATTGTGGAGCGCAAGATTACCTCGCGTCCGTTCTCGCAGGCCATGGACCAGGAGCGCCTGAATCACTTCATCACGAAAAAGGAGAACTTTGGCTTCGCCGATGCCGCCGTGGCCGCTGCGGCTCTCAAGGATGAGGTGGACAACCGGCAGCAGGCCGGCGAATCTGGCCAAATGGTGGTCATGAACGGCTCTGCACCGCCGCACTCTAAACCGAATTTGGATTTGTGGTTCAAGGAGATGGTCGAGCTGCGCAAAAAGGCCGGCGAATACAAGGTACTTCCTTTGTAAAATCGATAATAATGAAACTATATATTATAAATATATATAATATTTATTTCCTTGCTAACAGTGTCGCGGCTGGGGCATAGAGATCGATCCGGACCTGTACAAGAAACAGAAGGATCTGTGGGATCAGGTTTCAAAGCGCAGCTCACTCTCAGCACTTTCCCTAGCTTCGTCTGTGCATAAGTAAGAAAAAATATAAAAAAGCTTTATTATCTGTGAAAGAAAATAACTAAAAATCTTGT
>JAEIIL010022152.1:0-10915 GCA_018905715.1 Drosophila lini
TGTCTTTTTTTTAAGCATACGATATACATATGTATGTATTAATATACATATGTACATATGTAATTATGTATGTATGTATTATGTATGTACATATGTACATATGCTAAAGTTAATATTTCTTTGTTTTTTTTTTTAATTAAAATTTTAGAAATTGTGTAATTTGATTTATCTAACCCCTTGCCTAATGGTTAATTTGTACAGATGTAAGGTGTACTTTATTACATTGACATGTTGACGTTGAGGGATTTTTTTTTTTTTTTTATTTACATTTTTATTTATTCGCCAACGGAGGGACTCCTTAACTGGCTACATTAGACTTAATTTAATCCTAAGTTGTGTTTTGAGATAAATACAAATACAATTGTTTTTTGTCAAATCCCTGGGGGAGGTTGGGTCCAATCGCATGTTAGGCGATAGTTTTGTCAGTCTACCGAAGATAGACGTGATTTATTTTTATTTGACTAACAAGTCATTGCTCTAGCTTTCAGTTAAACACAGTCTGTAAATTTCTTCGGCACAACAAAGCTTAATGACAAAAATTTACCATACATTACAAACTCAACTGTAAAATTACAATTTGCAAAAACTTAAACCAACTTATTTGGATTTTTAAAAACGTACCAATGCAATTTTGAAATACATACTTATCTATAATCTCCTTAATGGTGCTATTAAGTTATAAAAATCCAATCTGTACAGTACTAAGGCCATTTAATATGTACTTATATACATACATATGTATGTATAAAATAGGAACAAGTCGTAACAAAGTTGATTCATCATTCTGTGAGTTTGCATACAACTTCTAAAAACATTCCACACATTTATCTGTAAAAACAGAAATTCATAAAAAAAATGTTTAGACTCATAAAATAAAGTGTCCTTGACCTTCAAGATTATAGTGTGATCTCCCTGGTTATCTCCACGAAGCTGTATAATTATCAGAATATTAATTAGACATAATTTTAATCAATTCAAGATATCTAGTAATCTCGATAAAACTCAAAACGTTTCCCGTGTTATTAGCCATCGGCGTTAGTGATCGAAAGGAAGAGGCAGAATCCATAACCTCTCATTTTGCACCGCAGAAAGAAAACAATTTCTCAGATGTCACTGGGATAATTTTTATTTCTGATTATTCTTCAATCTCCGGACCCCGGAGGATGGAAGTGGTCGAGAGGGGAGGGGGAGACAGGCACTAGTGGAGAACTAATTGCGTGTTCAGTGCAAAAATCGTTTCAATTTATCGCCTCGGGTTGATTTTATGCTTCACATACACATGCACATACACACACACACACATCTACATATTAATGAAGGCTCCCAAGGAGTTGAGGAGAAAGAAGGACAGAGACAGAGACAGCTCTCGCGCTGATTTATACGCTTCAATCCCACATTTTTATTTCGTTGGCTGCCATTTAGCTAAAATATTTCATATCTGCCATCTCGGGTCTTCGCTCCTTCTTCTTTGCGCTTCCAGGCAGAAGAATCGAGCGAGATAGACCGATCCCCGCACCGGGAGAAGGTGTGAGTGCGAGCGAGAGGGCAGGCAGTGGACGCTCGCTGCCCCGTAATTATGCGATTTGTTATTCGAGATTTGAGGCGATTGTGACTGTGACTGTGAACCTCGGGGACGGGGGAGAGGGGCAAGGAGCGGCACCACTGGGAGATGATTTAAAATGCGATTTCAATTCTGGCATTTTTGATTCGCCCGGTGTCTGCACTCGAAGTCCTCTCAGCTTTAGTCCCCTCTCCCGGGCATCGCATGCCGATCCGGTCCCGACCAGAACCAAAAGTCCAAGGAGGAGGCGAGGCCAGGGCCATTGCATGTGCATGTGGACAGCCAGACGGACGCCGGACCACCTCCTGGCCAGAGTCGCGGACAAACGGACAAGCGGACAACACTCGTTCATTCGCTCGCATCCGCTGACTGACTGACGTACTTGGGGGCTGACTGATATGGGTGGAACCCAAAAGTGCTCCGGTGGACTGCGTCTCCCTGGATGCCGTTCAGCTTAGTGTACAGAGTGCATTCGCAATAGACTTAAGACGACTGAATACACTTACAGAAGGTATACATACAAAAGTAAGGCAGAAATCGGACTCCGATGAGTATATCGGAGAGTCGGTTTCTAACGCTACTTAGTTTTAGCTTTGGATAACTTAAGTGGACACATAGCCTTAATACTGTTGCACGAATAGTCGGCATCAAGAATATATATAAATATCTATAATACGAATTTTGTAAAGTCTGGTGTATACATACTTTGAATAAGTACCTGTAACCCAAACAAGTTTCAAATAAATTTAATATTCTAAAGAAACTATTTCTAGAATTTAGAGAAAGTAGTTACCTAATGTTCTTTAGTACATTGCAGAGAGTATATTGAAACTTGAAGGCTACCCGACAGTTTTCTTTTGAATAATATTAAAAAAATATGTTCGTTTCTTTATAAATTTATTAACTAAATAACAGAAAGAGCAACACTGTAGTCATAATTCGGCATTGCCGCTTCTCTAAGCCCAAATTTAAGTGGCTTTTTTTTGTAAAGATTCGCAGATCGCAAAACGCGACCAACGACTGTTCTAATATTTGTGGAACGATGTCCGATCGAAGAAATAAATAACAAATATTTTAGAAAAATTAAATAAAAACACGCTTCCATATTTAATAATGAAGTTACAGACTTATTTCTTATTTACTGTAGGTCAAATAAAGCTCGAAGCTAGAGTCTGAGCTCACTTGTTCCTTAGAGTGATTGACCCTGCCCGGATATGTATGCGCTCCTTCGGTGAGTGTTGGCAAGTCTTGATTGCATTGCATGAAGCCTCTGAGAGGGCCTTGTCTTCTTCTGGCTCTCGGTGTTGGGCTCATCTCCATCGCATCTCCGTCGTCATCGTGTGCATCGACCATCTTGGAAGCAACATCGTCAGCCTGGCTTGGATTTGAGCTTGAGCTTGAGTTTGAGCTTGGGTTTTGAGGTTTTGGACATGGGCTTGTGGCAGGGCCAGGGCCAGGGCCTGGGCTTGGGATTCGTTAGCTTTGGGAGCGGAGATCGCGAGCATAAATCACTCTCCCGGCCCAAGGAACGCAGATCGCCGATCCCGCGGCAAGGGGCTGTGGTGGGCTGGTAGACTCCACCTCCGAAGAATGATCTCCTCCCGCCTCCCCGGAGCTGCATCGGTTCGTTCCGTTGATTAATAATTAATTTGCGTTGCCTCTTGCCTGTGATTGCCTGCGGTTGTCGGCCTCTCTTTTTCAGCTCACCTGACGACCTGACTCCTTTATAATGAACGGTTTGAGTATCCGTATACATCTGGGAGCATATATGTGGCCATATGTATGTATGTGTGGCAGGGCATTCGTCGTACATCATCCCATCCCGAAAAGCGCGCCCAATGTTCGATGTTCGATGCTCCGCCTGATTGCTTCGGCTCACAGGTTGCTCCTCTAGTGCATAAATTCCCTGACTCCGAACAGGTATTTAAAGAAAACACAAACGATACAAAAGGAACGAAAGGCATCCCAGCTCAGACGGCAGCGGCATAAATTAAGCGAAAGGTGTTTATGCACTCGACAATAAATCAATTAGCAAATTTGTAATTATTACATTCATAAATCTTCGCAACTTTTCGGCAGTCCCGATGAGCAGGCCAGCACAATAATCCAAGATTTAAATATTTTGATAGCATCGAACGACACGATAGTTCAGCCGGAGTCTTCGATCAGTGGGAAATGCATCCATGACCTTGCTGAGGCAAGGGGGAAGAACTTGTGGGCGTGGACCGGCTAGTTGAAAATCCTTCTATGTGAGCTTAAGGAATTTTACCCGCCCCAGGCTTACCGGCATGCGAAAATGATTATGGAAATTGGTTAAGGCTAGAACGCATAAACAATTTATGAATATTTAAATTTAATGACTTAAGCCACATCTTTGGTGTAAACCATCTTTTAGAAACCTGTAATCAAAGCAAAGGATTTAACAAATAAATTAAAGACCGAGTCCTGACTCCTTTGCTTTATTAAAATGAAATGTGGGTTAGATGTAAAAATATGCTATATATGTATAAATATATCTGGGGTTTTTAAATATAAAAGTCTTTTGGAAAATACAATTTAAATATTTTGTCAACTGATTAGCACCAACTGACCGTCCATCAGTTCGTTTCCAGTCAAAACTATTTTTCATAGAAACTGTAGCTTTCTACATTTCTCTGTTGTGATGTTACATTGGTATTTGTTTAAACTCGAATAACAGCTGGGGAGTAATATTGTTATAAGGGCCAGGGTTTTAGGCTTTTACTTCCTTTCTTTTTCCTTCTATTATTTGGGCAGACTGGTTTTAGCCCACCCTTCCCTAAAATATGATATATCCTTTGTCATTTGACTTACATTCTTTTTTTTTTTAACTAGCTTTGGATAGTTATTTCGAGTTTTTTTTTTTTGTAATCCAGCATCCTTACCATTTTCCAGTAGCACAGCTCCCGGCTGACTGTCATTTAAATTCAACCAGGTGACGCCCAAATTTTGGGTGTTTATTCGCCATTATTAACACGTCATAACTCAGCACAGGCCACAGTAACAGCCAACAGCAATAAAGTTATCTCGGCAGGAGAACGTCAGACCACTTAGTCTTTGGCAAGCGCCGAAAGTTGCCATCAATCAGCGCTGGGAGTCAGTCCAAAAGGATGAGCCAGCGTCGTGGACGCAGTGTGCCCTTCGAAGAGGCCAAAGGTGGCACCACAGCGGTGGGGAGCCGGGCCTCCCTTCCTTCATATATCGTTTATTTATGCATAACATGAGGCGAGGGCGAAGCCGCAAAGTGATTTTAAATGGGGCTCGCACACACCGGAGCACAGGCCTTTGGAGATGGCTGATAAAATGGTGAAAAAATTGGGGAGTGAGACAGGAACAGGGGAGCATGGACAGACTCCAGTTAGCCGCAGTTACTGGGCCATTAAAAAAATTTTGCTTAAAACCAGAAAAACAAAATTAACACAAATTGTGTGCGTTTTTTGACGGAAGCCACCGGGAGTCACAGCAATTTTTAAATTATTTTAAACGTGGTATTAAGAAGAAAATGAAGTATACTTAAAATAAAAAGGGGGCTTCGGATGCCAAAGAATATTTTATGTATTTTATGTCATCTGAAATAATATAAAATCAAAAGAGGATTATTTTTGGGATTATTTAAGACTTAGCTTCGATATCTCCAGAAAACTCTAATTTTTTTTACAACAAATCTTCGAACTGAATAAATGTTTAAATAATTGTTACTGTTGCAAAGGTATTCCATCAAATTATCCGGCCCGTAAGTAATTGTCTTATGAACAATAAAATAATAATAAAAATAATAATAATATGGCGATACGAAACGAACTAGGCGGAACGGGAATTGTATGTAACTTTTTCGATTACTGTTGTGTATTTTAAATTTAATCATCTTCAAAGGATGGCTGGCGGATGCTTATTTTCCTACCGTAATAAGATATTTCCAATAGCTTATACCATTTTCTCAGT
The DNA here is from genome assembly GCA_018905715.1 of Drosophila lini. Classification (NCBI taxonomy): domain Eukaryota; kingdom Metazoa; phylum Arthropoda; class Insecta; order Diptera; family Drosophilidae; genus Drosophila; species Drosophila lini. The sequence goes on from JAEIIL010022152.1 coordinate 5,522, forward strand.
CAGTTACCAAGCCAACCAGAAATCATAACATGGCAAAGGACTTTGTGCTGGCGAAATTAAACGGAGTCGCCTTTGTTTTTCGCTGGCTGGCTTCAATTCAAATTCAATTTCAATTCCCCGAAGCAGAAAGCATCCTTTTCTCTCCCTTGATATCCTGCGACCATCGAGCAAGCCAATCGAATTCAATTCGCAAATATTGCAACTACACTGAGGACGAGGATGAAATTATGGGCGAAGCGTTCTGCAGTTGTTCCAGCTGCTCCATATGGGGATTGCCTGCCCCTTGCTTCTGTGTTCCTCCCACTCCGTGGCAGTCGTCCTGGTTGCTCGGTAAAAAGCCGTAACATTTTCCGTGGAGTAAATCTAATTTCGCTGGACAAGTGACTGTCATTGATTGCCAATATTTAGGAGACCTGAAAAACACTAGCCATGCCGACCAGCCGAGTCCCGGGACATTCCGTGAGTGTGGTGGGACTCGCAGGATGCTTCCAATCGTCAATCGTGTTGCGTGCTAGCCAGCATAAAAACTGCCCGTGTGCAATGTTCGCCATTGGTGACTCCACAGGCTCCACAGAGAATCGGGTACGATGGTCCAAGACCTAAAAGATAGCGAAGAGTGAAATAATATAACCGCATATTTATATTCTTTCAATGAAAGGTATTTTTTTTTTATTTAAACTAAAAGTCTACTCCATAAATGCATCCAAAATATATACATTAAATGTATATTTCTTAAAAATAATTATGCAATGAAATTTCATTTAACCGATATTTTACTTAAGCGCTCACCAAAAAGGTATTTTCCATCCATCGAATCTTAAAAAGATCTCGATAAATACCACTGTTCCAAACACCAAACCAACTTTTCCGATTAGTCGTCCTGGCCTAAAACGCATCATTTCATAGTCGATTGGACAACGGCGACGTTGGTAAACCCAACCACTCGTCCGACCGACCGCCCAGCCCAATCCAATCGGACTCCGACTCCCTGGCAGGAAGGGACTTTCTGATGTCTGGTATCCTGTGGGCGGCATGTGTTGGAATGTGCGTCTGTGTTTAGAAAATAAAATTGCATTTTCATGAACCTTTTGGGCCTGGAATTTATCTGGCGCACAGATTTCACAACGGCACCCGAATGGGCAGGGCACGCACGATGCATAAAGCGCATAAATAGCTGCACCCGGTACGGTCTGCCCCCTCAACTCCCAGTCCAGCAGACGGGTGGCCAAACCTCCCCGAAAATCGCCCAACCACCCATTGAACATGGGCCTGGACATGCGTGCATATTTACGAGCCGACTGCGGCGGCATCAGCTGCACCAAAAACTCGATTGCCCGGTCAAAGTACTGGGCCTAGCAATGCCACCGGGGTTCGAGGATGCAGGTCCTGCCGGTTAGCCTCCCATTTGGCGTCACAAAATAATTACCAGAGCCATGGGGACCACTCACCCAGCTCGGCTTCACTCCGGTGATTGAGTTGGTAAAACGTTGCACTCGATTTTGATTTTTTGGTCGGGGCGGTGGGCGGTGGGCAGTGGGCTGTGGGGTTGCGGGTGAATTTATGCGTACGCCATTGGGAATGGGGCCCGGCCCTGAAAGTTTAGCTCGGTTTTTAAGCTAATTTCGGCACGGACCGAAAAACCAGACCAGACCGACCGACCGACCGACCCGACCAGCACAGAAACACATTTGAGTGAGTGAGCAAGATTTAGTGGCACACATAAATGCCAAAACCGAAATGCTCGACTACCAAATCACGGATGCACCAATGACACGCCCCCTCTCGACTCGTGGGCCTGGCCAGGCCGTTGCCAAATATCACTGCCTGGCCATGGGGTGACCCTGGCTCTTCGGGAGCCCAGTGCAGATACACAATTTCCTGAAAACCTGCCTGGCTTTTGAGCAAGTGCAGCTGGAGACCTCATGATTTTCCCATAAATGCTGCAACAACAAGGACAAGAAAGGCATTCGATACGAGCTGGGGGTTTGGTTTCATTTTGATTGAGAAATGGTTAGGCAGAGGAAGTTTCGGACGATTGCTTGTCGTCAGATCTTATTGTGATATTTTTGGTTTGACGAATATATTTTTTTCTGCTAAATTTTAATATGGATTTACCATAATCAGGCCTGTTCTAGTTTCCACTTCAGAAAAATCTTTACGGATTCATATTTCCCTCTGTTACGTTCTGTTAGCTTCCTGGCGAACCCGCTCGGGAACTTTTCGGCTGCAAACTGAACTAAATGTTAAGCGAAGGACATTTTTTTTACAATCTTGGCAACTCTACTCTCGAGCATTTTGCCACCAGAAGAGCTGATTGTACTTAAAAATATTGCAAAATGATGCTTATTCCTTCGATTTTATTAAATGAATCAGTGCTTCATTACTATCTATGAGTTGGAGACTACAGCGGGCCAAAATTTGATCAGACCCTTATTAGCATATCTTAGGAAAGCAAACCCTTTTGTTGAGAGCGGCAAGCTTAAAATTTTTGTGGAATTGAAGGGAAATTTAACAAAAATTTCGTAATTCATCAAGGTTAATTCGCTTATGTTAAAAGGAAATCCGCAAATGTTATCAAATTCAAAATGTTATTCAAATTTAAACTAGAACAGGCCTGAATATTATATCTGGCAAGAAGGAAAAAGAAACCCTACAGCAGGAGTTTGTGTGGTAATCATAGTTTAAAGTAATCCAATTCCTAGGATTCTTTTGCAGAAAGATGGGACAGAGAGATATATATACGATTGGTAAATTAAGAACAGTTAAGAATTATATACTCCTTCAAGAGGACTTTTGGTCAGCACTGTAAACCGAGAAAGGCTACATAAATAAATCCCCGGATTAAATCGTTACCTTAGAGGTCAAGTACCTCTCAGCTGTGCATTGTCAGTCACCTGCCAGGTCACATCAGCATCTGATCAGTCATCGTTTTTCCGCTAAGCCAATTGGCCAAGTGCATCCTGCAGCTGTGGCTGCTCGTCTTGTGTCCTCCTGTCCGCTGATTTGTCACGCGTGGTCTTCCCACCACATTGGCACCCCTTTATCCGTGCTGTCATTGTTGCGGGGCTCGTTGGACTCCTCCAGTGACTTGGGGGCCCCTCAGTCCTCGATGCCAATAAATCAGTTTGATTTATTCACCTCGGCTGGTCGTTCATTTTTCGATTGTTGTCGTCGTCGTTGTCGTTGCTCGCGGTTCTTCGCTTGTTGGACGTCTCTTCTTGCTTGTCTCTTCGCATTCACCTCGAAATCTCCCATCTCCCATCGGCCGGTGTTAAAAGATCACCTAAGTAACCAGTACCCCTAGTCCAATTTGGCCCCCAGTCTATTCGGTTACATATAGCAAATACCCATATCGTGACTTTTGATTTCATATTAAGATTATTTCCTATGGCTCGCTTCGAGAGGAACTACTCACAGTCTCTTGGGGTCTTCGGGTGTATGCTTATGCAAATTTATGTCTAATTTGTCTTGGGTCAGCATGCCCTCGATTACGATTTTTGGGTCTGTCATTCTAGTTTATTTTGGGTAAGTTAATGGTGTTGCACTGGAAAAATTGAACAAACCTACCGAAGAGAAAAGTTTTATAATGCAACATAAATTTCAGTTGGGCGTCGCTAATATCTTTTTTGCAGGCATATAATATTATAATACTATTGATGTAATCGATTTTAGTTATATAGGGATGAATATCGAGAGAAAAAATCTAAAAAACGACTAATATGTATATCGGATTTAATATCATATCCAAAATATCGATTTCGATAAGTCGAAATTAATTTTTTTATATTTCTTTTGCTATCTTCTTTTATCTTTTTTACATTGAAACGCAAGTCACCAAACAGTTTATTTTTGAATAATGTTATTTCCCTTTTAAGTAAATTTATATATTTATACTGAAATTCGGAGCCCTAATCATTTATTGTATTTCTCGCGGCGATACCAGAGCGGGACGATACGGGAGCTCCTCACTCCACGCATTCGCAGACGTAGAATTAGCAGCATAATTAAAAACTGTCAGACTTGTCTAGGACATCAATTACAGAGGAGGCCACTCGGTCGATTTATGAATGAGAATGCTCTGCAACTCATTCTCCAGAGCCCCCTTCACCTCCTGTCCCCACTAGCTTCCGCCTTAATGCAATGCAGTTGCGAAGAGAGCAACAAGAAGAGACTCGCAGAGAGTTTTGGCAACTGGGTCACTGTCTATGTCTATGCGTAAATACGCAAAGGGGGGGAGGGGCAGACCGAGATGGAGGTAGTGGAGCAAGAGAGGCAAACAAACGCGAGAGCTAGACAGAAGAGCGGAGAACCGACGAGTGGAGATGAGCGGATTGAATGATTTATTTTTGACAGGTTTTTAACTTAAAATTAAAACGGTAAATCAACTTTTGACAGCGGAGGCTGCGACAAGGCTGCCAACAGCTCTTTTACTAATGATGATGACGCTGCCAGCAAGAGCGAGTGCGACAGAGCGTGTGGTGTGTGCTGTGCCTTTGAGTGGCGTTTGACTGTACCCAAATCAGGCGACAACTTTTTCCCAGCGGTAGGAAGGGGCTAGCGGAAGGAGCGGGACGCATGCCAACAGTTGCCGACAGTTGCCGTCGCTGCCGAAAAGAAAGAAACTGTCGCGACAAAATGTGGCTGTCGCTGGATTGTCTCCTCCGGCTGCCTCCGTTCCTGTCATTGGGTAGCACTTGTCCTTGTATCGCAAGATAGATCTGATCTTGACTGATATATGTGTGAATGTATGTGTCTGCTAAATAAGCCAATTCGTTGGGGTAACGCGATTGATGAGACGGAAAGAAAACGTCGCCGAGCTCAATATGCATATTTATATAAACGCTGCTTCGCCCCCTGCCCCAGCCCTTGCCCGCTTAATACGCTGCAAACAATGCCATAAATTGTCTGTCGCTTAATTCCCTGTCAGCTGAACTGTAATAAATTAATATAAATTTCTTGTCAACCCGCAAGGGAAAGAACAGTTAGCAGAGAAATGTCAAAGAACTGCATGAATCGCGCGAAATCTGGAGCAGTTGTCTGAAGTTCAGTCGGTCGAAGGAAATGTTGTACTTCACTAGGGATCGACGCTTTTTCGATTATATATTTAATAAATAAATAGCTAATATCTCTCAATATAATTTATAAATCATAGCGGTACCTTTGACCGATATGCTTCCACTCACATCAGGTGGGCAGGGGCAAGATTTGAACTTTAAAGTCTAAAGACATTTCTCATGCAACAAGAAGCGCTATCGGAAGGAAAGAGAAGTAATGGCGTCGATGTGGGTCCAGGTTAATTTCTCGAAGTCCAAACGAAACGAATGGTTTCTGTACCGGCATAGCGACATAAGTCCGCGCGACATAGCTCCGCCGAGCTACAAACGACATATCTCC
>JAEIIL010022155.1:0-12456 GCA_018905715.1 Drosophila lini
CTGCGTTGCAAACTTCTGACTGAAATTATAATACCCTGCAAGGGTATAAAAATAAGAAAACCCAAAAAAACCTGCCTGTAATAAATAAAATTTTATATTAGATCTATTTAATTCCTTTTTTTTTGTGCAGTGTCTAAAATCCCTATGAACTACAAACGATCTGAGGATTTCCCCGAAAAAAAAAGTGAATACTTTACAGGCAGCTGTCAGCTGCCATTGACTTCTGGCTTTGTCCAGCACGAACAAGTGTACAAGAGTATCAGTGCCCCCCTTTTGCAGAGACGCCTCTGCTTTGTTGTATTCTTCTTACAGCCAACACAGAAAATTCAGAAATCCATTAGATCTACTTTGTATCTGTGCTGTGTGTGTGTGTGTGTGTGTGTGTGTGTGTGAGTGTTTCCATTTTGGCCCGTTCTCGATTCTTGTTCGCAATAAATAAACATAATAAACATTTTTAATGCGAATTCCTTCATAAAAATCACCAAGCTGATGATGATCACAATGATGATCACAATGATGATGATGATGATGATGTGCTGGCCACAGAAAGATCTCTGAGATCGCTAGACAGCTGTCGCATGGCGAGCAGCAGCAGCAGATACAAAATGTATCTTTCGCCAGCAACGAGAACAACGAGGTGCGAAAAGTGTTCTAAATGGCTTTGGACGAAAAGCCATCCGAAATAAAGCCAAAAGCAAACAAAAGTAAAAACCTCAAGCTCCATACAGCTCTTTTTGATAAAATTCCACACAACAAAAATGAAAAAAAAAATACAAGTAAAGAAAGAGAGGCCACTTCTTGTGGCCCATAAATAACAATAAATAAAAAAAAAAAAAAAAGGAAACACGCAAGCGGCGAGCAGGGCCGATAATGTCACCTTAATCAGCATAAATCGCAACGATGTCACAAAATGAATTAGCTCTGGAAATTAATTAGATTCCGCCAAAATCGTAGCAGAAACAGAAATCGAACTGAAAATCGAAATCGAAACAAGAGAGAGAGAGAGAGAGCTGGCCCCCAGATAAGATTCGTGCTCGTGTTTTTCCTCCGATAAGACATCTTCTGACACACACAGCCCCCAGCCACTGAGCTGATAAGCCCGATGATAAAAAGCCACACACAAAGTTTAATGAAAGTTCTCCGATTGCCAACGTCCTTGCGGATACCAAGATACGACGCGTTGTTCACGCACATAAAGAACGCCAAGTGCACTGCATGTACTACTTACTCCCTTATCTCCCGGAGAGTGACTAACGCGTTCTAGCAGATACATTACGCTGGTGGAGATGCAGTCGTATCTAGATACTTCCCGGTTTTTTTTATTACACAATTACAAGGCGCATTCCAAGTGCGTTATGCTTAGAAACTCACCCTCTCACTGCTTGGAAATGTATATAACTTCTTTGGAAACCAATTCATTTCCATAATTTTCCATTTCCCAGGCATTTCATTCACTTTCCCGGCGACAGTTGAAGTAGTTTTATGGCCAGGCTATACCCTTGATTAAGGGTTGAGAGCAAGTGACTAGAGCGGGTATATAAGCGATATTTTGACAAGCAATTATCGATTTTAAATCGATTTAAACCGATTATGACTAGATAAATTATTTTCAAAATAAATAAATATCGAATACAAAATAGAATATGTACTAAAAATTGATTAGGATCGATTAAATATCGTTTTATATCTTATATCTCGTTTTATATATTAAAATCAATTTTTAATCGATTATTTTTTTAAAGAAGTGGTAATATAAATATTAGCAAGTACTTAGTTTCTTAATCAACACAATTTTGCAAGAAACTATCGATTTTAAATCGATTCCTTTCAATAAATCAACTAAAATTTATTTAAAAATCGATAATAAATTTAGTTTTCATTTTGAGAAGCCTTTTTTTTTAAATCAAAACAAGTCTTCTAAAAATATATAAACTTCTAGTTACTTCTTTTGAATTTTCCTAGTTCCTAGGGTATTTCCAACTTCGCTTTTCCTTTAATTTTCAGAAACAATTTTCATATTTATATTTCTCTGTTTTTGCGGCTCAGAAATTTAACGCTTGGAACGTGCAAGGAAATGTTTATAACTGTAAAACTTGCGCCACGCGTTCTCTATAAGCCAACACACACTACCAACCCCAAAATCAACCCCCCCTATTCGAGCTAAACATCCCGCTGTCAGGACATTTTTGGCACAACTGCGGGAGGCATTCTTCGCAATGTGCGAAAAAAAAGTTCTTTGGCCAGCTTTCAGTTCTCTTCGCTTTTCTCTCCCCGCCATTTTAGTGTCTTTGCGCTTAATTTTTATAACATTTTTATGTGCGCTCCATCTTGCCGCCTTCCCTTCCCTTCCTCACCCGTGGCGCTCTTAAGTGAATAATAAATTAATTGAATCGCCACGCAGCCCAATTTCAGATGCGGGCGGCGGGGCGTGAATGCGGATCGCTTAAGGAAGTAAAATGGATGGATGGTTGTGATGGCTGTGTTGGCTGTGTTGGCTGGACTCCATCCCCAATCTCTGGTTTCGTCAACTTTTATGTTAATAGCCCCAACTCCTCCAAGCTTCTCTGAGCCCCATTACAGCACACCCATCCCTGCCTCGAAGCAATTAGCAAACTAATCAAAGGCCAATATAGATATACACTATCTGAATGCCCAATTAAAGTGTAAATTTCGTGCCATCTTCGAGCAGATTTGCTGCACTGACACTTAATTAGAAAGAACAAAAAAAAAAAAGGAGGAAAAAGAAAAAGAAACCTAGAGAATGATTTTAACCCTCCCCCAGTATCTATCGGTTATATTCCGTGTGTCTCTGTTTGCTCTGGCTTTTAATTAAGCTCCGTCCAAGCAAAAGCAAGCAGCACAACGAAAGTTTATTTTTATGGCCAGAGTGTCCATACACAGAGAGTAGAGAGACACCCACGCGGAATAATGGCCAACTACTTTCTGCTAAAATCCATTCGGCCCAAAGCGGAGGAGGAGGAATATGAGCCAAGGAGAGTACGGATCCAGCGGAAGGAGAAGTAATAATAGAAGGGGGTGGGGGGGCATAAGCACAGTTGGCAAAGTTTTTTTCATTTTACGAGCATATTACTACAAAGGATTGTGAAACGGAATCCGATGACGCAGGGAAAAAGCCAAGACTCCTCTCGGAATTCCCCGGAATCCGTTCCGAGATATCTACGTATCTGATTCTGGCTGTGAAACGAAATCCCAGGGGCTGGGAAATTACTTGGAACTTACACACAGATGGCATAAAACAGAAATGTACTTGCTGGGAACATAGTAAGGCTATCGAAAATGATATCGATTTCCTTGATTTAGAACAGATTTTGTCTGATTTTTAAGAGAAATTATAGGAGAAAGACCATTGAGTTCTTAAAGCCTAAAATAAAAGGCTAAATGTTTAGAGTAATAAAAGTTGTATTTAATCGGATTCATCGATAAATAATCTAAAAAAATATCGGAAAGGTTAAATTGCAATGCCCTTATTGCTGAAAATTTATCAGAATGGTGTACAATTGGTATTTTTTGAGAGATATATAAACTTTTTATAAGAAATATGTTATTTTAGGGCTAACAACTTTACGATATTTTAATTTAATCGATGAAATATCAAAAATAATCAATAACAGTACTCTTTTGAAATCATTTTCCAAGAAAAATCTTGTGAATTGAAGACTCTTTTTTTTTTTTTTTTTTAGAAAATTGTCTCCCCCTTATTTGTTTTAACCCTCCCCCTGTGCCCCTCTATTGACTGTTTTCGCCGGCTTTTTGGCCGTCCGCTCGTGTGAAATGCAGAGTGCGAGCGAGGCACGTAGCACGTAAGCGGAGCAAAAAGCCGATAAACGTTCGTGGCGGCAGATGTGCGGACAAAATATATAATATATAATACATTTCACACAATACAATAACTCAAATGCTGAGTGCACCCCCAATGCAAAGTATGCAGAGTTTTCACATCGCACGCCCGATGATAAATGCAGGTCCGGGCCACGATCCGTGCTCCTATGTATCGCAATTATGAAGTGTTATTAATATAATGCTCGACGATCGCCGCTCGCCGCCATAGCCACTCGATTGTGCAATCTTGCCCTGCTCCATAATTCATTCACTTGCATTCGCATTCGCAGGCGAACCGATCGAATTTACCTAATCGTATGCAAATGGAACGGGAATCTGAGTCATCGATCGATCAGTCAGTAAGTCACACTTTTTGGGATATTTTTTGGATATATATATGTGTAAACGTATTCAGCGACGTGACCAATGCAAGTGTAATAAACCCATTGAAAATTGCTTAACAACATTTTGGTTGATTCAAGTTCGAATGCCAATCGGTTGCGTGTGAAAATATGGACGATAAACAGCGATTAAATCGATAACACTGGGTCAAGTAATAATTAAGGCTGATTTTCAATGGATTCTATATGAAACAGAAGTCAATAGTAAGACTGCTATCGATATTTAACCGATAGCCATGGAGTAATCACATTATTGTGATGCGTAGAAATCAATAAGACAATATTTAATCGATAACTAGTAATCATATAATTGAGTTGCTCATAAAACTTAATCGTCAAGTTGATTAGCCATCGACTTAGGTAACACTTGTCTTAATATTAACGACATTGTCGCCTTAACAGGGTAATAAAACAAAGCTATTTCGTTGGAATATATTCCGATTTAATGCCTCCCGATCAATACATTCTTTAGTACTTGGAATGATATTAGCTGATCGTTGACAAGAATTTTCTGGCACCTCCATCGCATATTCATGGCATGGCACGGACACCCCAGTGATCACCACACGATCTCTCTTCTCTCTATATATCTTCATCGATCGTTCGATCGTTGCAAGCAAGCTTCTGTTCTCTGTTCTCGAACCGATCGAAGCAAAAAAACTCGCACACTTGAGGGCAATTCACATGCCGGCCACAAATCAGCCGCAAATGACTTTATTTCCAAAGTAGCAAAAAGCACAACTGGGGAATGTCAATGTGGCAAGTGCAGCCAGCTAAAATGTTTCGCTTTTTTGTCTTAAAAATCCTGCTGGGCGCCAGCCTGCGGCCTGTCAACTTATCGGTTGCTTGACAAACGACTCAGTCAGCCGACGCGGCGTATGCGCAATATCAAGTCAGCTGGACAACATATGAGATCCAATCGTTTGATAGAAATTTACGCAATCAATAGTCAACATTTGCGATGGGACACATTGCTGGCAACGATATTAACCACTCAACTTGTAATCTAAGCTATTTAAATTTGACATTTTTTTGATTTTTTTCGTTCAATATAGAAATGAACTAAGAATGTATAAGTTTAAGATCTTTTTGTAAAAGTTAATGTCAATTAAAGGGCTTTAAATTGTAATTTAATTTAATTGATTTTTAATTTTAATTTAATAGTCTTTTTTTTGTAATACATGATAAGACCAGAGAAGCTTGATTTATCAATATTTTCAAACATTTTGAAAGAGAGAAAAATTAGTAGAGTAAAGGAAGAAAGCTTCAAGAGCTGGAAAATAAATCTTAGCTACCTTTTCAAAAGGGTAAAAGAGTCCTTAAATTCATAAAAGATTCTAAAAGAAATATAAGCAATACTTTAAAAAGAGTTTATTTTACAAATACCCTGTATTTTTATCTTATTGGATTATTTTCTTCACTGCTCCTGAGGCAATTGCAGTGTTTAAGAGTGTTTTCAAGCTCTCTCAGAGTTGGCTTTCAGTTGGCATCGGGTCGCCCTGACCCCAAATGTTCTCCATTCTCGGGGAGGCCACGCATGTGCTGTGTGTGTATCGATGCCGCCGCCGATTTGACGTTGACGTCTCCGCCGCATTTGGTCAAAATGAGCGTTTGGCTTCAAGTCCAAGTCGAAGTGGAAGTGGATTTTAGATTTTTTTAAATTCGAACAACAAAAAAGCGAGCCAAATCGCAACGATTTGTGTTCAGATTCTGTGCGATTTCTGTGCGAGGCGAATGTCAAAAGTGATTTTCGTTGCAGCAGAAACTGGGGGGCAGGAGCCAGAGACACCACATCAAAGGCAGCCAAGCTGGCAAGAGAGGGGCATTAAAAGCTCTCAAACAAACCCCCTCAAAGCACCCCGAAAAAAAAAAAAAATGAAAATAATAAAAATAAAAATATATAAAGAAACATGCGAAAGTCATAAATCATAATTCTTTATTCTGCCTTCGTTTTGTTGTTCGTTTGCCTTTTTGGCTTTCGGTTTTTCGGGTTTTTTTTTTTTGAAGAGAGAGAGAGGGGAGCTCTAAAACTTATAGAGCATGTCACGCACACATAACCACAATACACTGGTAAAAACAAAACAAAAATTGCTGGAAATTAATATAAAATATAAATAATTGATAAACAAAAAAAATCATAGAAAATATTTGAAATTTCAAAGTATTTATATTTATTTATAAAGAAAATCTCATTATATTTTCTGCCAGTGTACCAATACCAATATATAATGGCAGTGCAGACACTTCTGGCCATATGATAAATGGTCAAAAGGCAGCGTCTAACCCAAATGAGATGTTTTCTTGTATGTGCTGTGCGTTCTGTTTTTCGGCTTTTGAAGTTTGACAGCCTCAATTTGCATTTTGAGCGAAATTCCCCCCCGTTTTCCAGTGGCCAACCACCACATTAAGTTACCTCCCCCTGCCTCCCAAAGCGACTCCAACCCCTGCCTCCGAAGATATATAGTTCATCTTGAATACAGAGACTGGAATTTCCTCTAAAAAATGAAGTGTGTAGCAGCGAAAGGGGTTGGAAATTGTGTGTTATTGAATTTTGAAAGAAAGCTGAGTTGAAATTATTTAATTTAAGTAAAGCAGCATTGGCTTTAAAATATTTATAATAATCATTAATATACTCTACAGATTTCAGAAATATTTGTTATATTTTTTTTATTCTTAGCTTGCTTGTATAACAGTATAACAAGTTCAAGCTTAGTTTATACTTGGAAATTTTAAGGTGTCCTGAATGTATGTTTTTTTTCTTCTTAGCTTACTTTTTAGAGTCTGTTTTAATTTAATTTTCCTTAAAAACGTATCATTTATCTGTTATACTGTTATATTGTTATACTGTTATACTGTTATACTTCCAGTAATTCATTTCTCTTATAATTTCAATCCTAATTTTGAGATTATAACACCCAAAGTTCCCTTAGCACACATTCCAAGCGTATTTTTTTGTTTTAGAGGTTCTCGGGAGTCAAGCGAATTCATGGATGATTGCCTTCAATTGCATTTCAATTCCGTTTCAATTGCCGGCACAGCCACCGTCGCCGTTTTGTGTATGGAATTTCGCTGCAGTTTCTCCTTCTGCTCACCTTCACCTCGCGACGAACCCCTTTGGAGGAATGGAATGCCCTCCCCTTTTGATTATTCTGGTTAAATTATTATTATTTTTGTGTATAAAGTGTGCCCGATCTCAATTAAACGATTAATGGCTTAATTGGGAGGCATCTTGTGGCATCTATTGGGGGGTGGGGGGGGTGGTGTGGCAGTGTGTGATGCGTGATCAATCACGATCGTGATAGTGATTTCCAGAGCTCTCTCGATCGCGTGACACGCGCATCGCGGCTTGACGACGACACGCTGACTTACATAAATCAATTTAGCCGAGTTTATTTTATAATTTAATTGCTTTTGTTTACGTTGACATGGCCCGTACGTGACTCTCTCTGTGACTCTCTGTCTCTGTGGATTTTTCTCTTTGATTCTCTACTCACTCACTCACTCACTTACTCTCTCTCTCTGTTTTGTCTCTGTAATTTTGCAGATTCGCTACCGATGTGAAGCGAGTTGCCGGCTGTTCAACGTTCAAAGCAACGCATTCGCTCGGCCCTAGTGCTCCGGGCAACAACACAGACGACTCGAGAGAGATCGGTGATCGGATCAGATCGAGGGGAGCACCAGGAAGGAAACGGAAACGGAAACAGAAACTGAACCGATGGATTATCGGCGATACATCTACAAAAGCAAAAGCAACAACTCCAGAAAGCAGAAAGCAAAAAGAGTAACTCTAGAAGGAAACTTGTGATAAGTGTGCCTCCAGAACCCACGATTTATAGATATATCCCCCAAGGATATATAGAAAGATAGATGAAGACTTGTTGAGCAGTCCAAAAGCAACCAAAAAAAAAACAAAAAAACCAACAAGTGCAACGCGTAGGCCTTCAACTGTGATTTAAGCATAAAAAAAAAAAAAGAAAGAAAGAAAAAAGAAAGAAACCATATATTTAATATATAGAGAGAGAGATACGTTTAGTTTTTGTTTAATTATTCTTTTTGTCTGCTCGATAACCAATCGATAACCGTATACCGATAATCGATAGCCATGTTCAACTCAAACATACCGGCAGCCTCGCTGCTTAGCATCGAGAGCAGCGGCCTAGGTGGCCTCGGCGCTCACACGCCCAAGACCCCGGAGATCCTCAATTCTCTGATCGCCATGACCAATCCCCTGGATAACTATAGCTTTGGATCGGCAGCAGCGGTGGCAGCCATCTCTGCCTCGGCAGCCTCATCAGCAGCCTCCTGCAGCAGTGCTGCCTCCACCCCAGTGGTAACAGTGCGTCACTTCAATGGTCATCCCAATGGACAGGTTAGTAGACACTCTCAATGCGTATACTTGATGTGCGTATACTTGATATTATTTTTACAAAATTTGTTCTAAACTTAATATTATTTTTCTAAAATATATATTCTATATACATATATTTACAGTTGCACTCGCAGGACAGCAGTCATTCCAGTTGCTCCGGCTCGCCATTGGATTCACCAGCAGGCGGCACTGCCACCACGCCCAGCGTTCAACAGGTAATTTTTGAATAATTTATTCGAGTTAATATATAAAATAGAAACCTAAGTATAAATATTTTAGGGTTATATTTATTTAAAGCAATTAATACAAGTCTTGTCAAAGAGGGGTAAACTTTTCTTATCCCATTTTGAGACTAGTTTTAAGAACATTTCTATGCTTTTGAAATTTTCAAATATTTCTATTTAATATTTTTCAAAATTTCCCTTAAAAATGAACACCAACTGTAGATATATAAATCAAAAGACAAACGATCCATCAATCAATCAGTAATTGACTTGCAATTAAAGGTCTGAAGAGGCATGACAAAAGGGCTGAACCAATTGCCAGTTAGTAGATTTCAGCCGAAAAACGATAGCGATGAGGAGGCGGTGGCAGAGCCTCCAGTTTATGAGAAAATATTTTTGTGTTGGAAAACAAATTGAAAAGTGCAAGCGTCTCCTATAAATTTGTTTTGGAAGTAATAATCATAAATCACAAAAAGATACAAAGTATCTGGGCGCATGTGTGTGGGCACACACAGACAGACACCTGCCAATTACTGGCGGGGAAAGTGCAAGTGCATCTATATACACAATCTATCCATGTATCTATTTATCTGAGGGATGCGACCTCTAATTGACGCCGTGGCAAGTGCAATCCGCGCCCGCTTCATATGCGAATTAATCGCTGAAGTTGACACCAGCAGCAGCAGCCAAGCGGCCGCAGCAGTTACGTGCCTCATTAAGGCCAATGTCAGTCAGCCAGTCAGTCAAGAGTGTGATTCTCCCCACCCCCCTCGTCAGATACTCACACCCGTGCCAGCGCACAGATACATTTTACACATTTACGGATTCAGATGCAGATGCAGTTGCAGATACTCGAACGCAATGCCGCAAAAAGTGAAATCAATTCATGCGGCGTCTCGCAATTGACGCCCACTCCGCCGTCGCCGTCGCCGCAAAAAATCTCAAGACGCCGGCCGGACAGGGGACAAACTTATGGACAGAAAGACTCAAAGACAGACAGACGCCGGCCAATGGCCAATGGAGAGTAAGAAATAAAAAAAATACAACAAAAAAACATAAAACAAAAAAGATGCAGAATGCGTAGGCCGATTTTGCACGGCATCGTGTGGCCGCGTGGGTGACTCAAACAGTCATCGAATAAATGAATAAGTGAATGAATGAATGAATGAATGAATGGATAAATGAATGAATGCATGGTTAGAATGGTTACAATTCTTTAATGGTCAGAGAGAGGCGCCCAGATTCAAGTGGGTTTCAAAATGCAAGTGTTTGGAAATATATTTTTTATTCAAGTAAACAATTTTTTTTGTATTCATTTCATTTATTCATATTCATTTATTTTAAAATTTGGAAAATCTATTTAGGTGCCAGTTTTGCAATCTTAATTAATAGTTTATTAATATGATCAATAAACTTTTCAAAGCAAGAAACTCTTAGAAGCAAGACATTCATATTCAAAGTAACTCAATTTTTGGCGCCCAATGGTTCACTTTGAGTACTTTTAAGAGCATTTGTTTGACTTTACAGCACATTTCGTGCTTTTTACAAAACTTTTAATACTTTTTACAGTATAATAGTGGGTCTAACAGAGCATTTGCTGTGCCTATAAGCACCTTTAGATCACTTAATAATTTCTATTATCCAGTGTCCTTCTGTAACTGCAAAACCAAATATCCCGTGGGAAATTTTAACCAAAAAAAAAACAATAATTAAACAATAATATATAGAGAAATAACTGTGCAAAAAATGTAATAGCCAAACGCACGTTTCAATGTTTCCATGCCAAAATACATTTCGCAGCTCAAAGGTTGGGGTTCGCTTGAATTTTTTATTTTTTTTATTTTTTCGCTTTAATGCCTCTCAATTTACATTTAAGTATGGCATTAAAGTTTCGCTAACAATGTCTTGTTTTCATAAGGCTTTACTCTGCGTACTTTTTGCGTTATTTCAATTCGGTTTTTTCCTGTGCATACTAATGAAGTATGAAGTATTTTCGCACAATTAGCAGGAGATTTGTCATTCCGATCGTGACCCCGGGCCGGACCCAAGGGACTGACTGGTGGACTCATCGAATGTGTGTTTCCTGTGTGTTGTGAGGAGGTTTCGGTTCCCCAAATATTTGCACAAAAATTGTTGCCGAAAAAAAATGATGGGTAAATGTAAGGCGAGGGAAAATTATAAGAATGGCAAACAGACAAACGAGTGAAATGTGCAAAAATGCACAAACAAAATGCAAATTTTACCAGAAATAAAAATAAAAACTGTTGCCATTTCGTTTGAATTTTGCGACTTGAGTTGCAGCGATGCGAAGTGCAAAGAAAGGCTCGGCCTGGCGATACAGATACAGATACAAGATACTGAGATACTAACAACCAACCTGTGCCATCTCCCTTGCTCTGCCTCCCCCCCGAACGCAATTGCACAATTTTCCAGCAGAAGTTTCCAACAGCAGCAACTTGTCCGCTGACCATATGGTCATGTGCTCCATGTTTTTTGGCTCCAATTTGGCCAGCGCATGCGATTATTATGATTTTGCTTTTCGGATTTCGGCATTTTTTTTTTAGTCGCTTTTTTTTTTAAACAAAAAATTTATTTATCTGATTTCTGGGTCAATAAATAAAACGCTGCAAGCAGCAGCAGCAGCAGCAGCGTGCCTAAAATTCAAATGAACCCCGGAGTCGCAAGGCAAAGCGAGGCGATGCCCAAAAAATTAACAGAAGTCGAAAGAAATCGAGACAGGGACTGTGGGGCATCCGAACAATTTCTCGACCAGACAACACAAACAACATGCCAATGAGCAAAAAAAAAAAAATATATAAAATAACAAGGGAATATCCAACAGTCTGTCTGACCGACAATTCAATGAGCTGCGGATTGAAAGGGCTAATTGAAGGCACAAGTTTGACAGGCATTCCCCTGATGGATGCCATATTGCAAGATGATTTATTGTGGGATATTAACTTTCAAGTCAACCCACAGATTATATTTCTAAAATATACGAGACAGGGGAGGGAGTCGTATATAAAATAAAATATATAAAATAGGTCAAGTTAGGGCATCTTTTGAACCCATATAACCGAATGCAGGCGCTGGAGTTGTCAATCAGCGAGTTTGTTCAACGAAAGTTGACAACGTGCCGAGTGCAACGATGACCATCTGTTCCCTGTCCTGATCTCCAAAAATGGAGCGACGACGAGTGCCTCTTGAAATTGTTTCGAGGTTGCACTTTCCGCGGGGAGAGAGTGGGAGAGTCACCGCTGGGCGTGTCCCTCGCAGATTTCTATCTCTGTAGTATTTATAATTCATGCAAACTCGAGTGTGTGTGTGTGTCCCCAGCCGAAACCCAAAACTTGAGCCCCATTCCAGAGCCAAGCCCTAAGTCAAAGCGCAAAAAAACACAAAAAAAAAATACAAAAAAAAGGTCGCTGAAGTAAATCACAAACAAACAAAGCTGAAAATGCCGCTGCTGCTCTGTGGTGGGGAGAGATAATCTCCTCTCGGAATCGAAAAAGCGGGGCCGCGATTCGTCATATCTACCTGCCCTGTGAAGGGCGTCCAACTCTCGAGAAACTGTGTCGAGCTCTCACTTCTCACGCATCACTCATCGTCACTCCTACAGTCC
>JAEIIL010022155.1:12496-25314 GCA_018905715.1 Drosophila lini
AGGTGATAGGAAATAGGATCACTGGGTTACGAGATAACACTTTGGGGGAAAACTAAAAAAAAAAACAAGGAAATTTTAACATAAAGTTAATAATCGATATTTGAAGTAAATAAATCGATATTTAAATTTTGCAACATACAAATGTGCAATAAATCGATATTTCCTTTGATACAATAAACTGTAGAAAATCATAAACTTAGATTTTATGAAATTTCACTCATATAATTGATATTTTTATGGTAAAAGCGATATTTTTCGATATTTTTCCTTGATATACATCCCTAAATTCAAACTCTAACCAAAGAAACTATCGATCAAGAGAGCTCGAAATCTGTTTGAAATGTCACCAAGTCAGTGGACTTGGACAACCTGGGGCTGCCTTCTTTGGCAGTCAACCGCTTTGGCCAATGGTGACAAACCACTTTTCGGGGGCCACTAGCCAAGAGGGTTTTGTGTATAAAAAAAAAAAAACAAACAATTTAGACAATGTATATATAAAATAAAATTAAGAAGAAAATATTTAAAAATCTCTTTAGTTTTAAAACAAAATCATAAAAAATCCACTCTAATCCCTGGCTTCTACCTCCATTTCCCTCCTGTACTATTTTACAGACCTGCTCTCGCTTGATCAAGGAGGGCCTGAAGCTCTCCATTCAGAGCAAACGCAAGCTCTCCACCTGCGACTCCAGCTCCGGTTCAGAGCAGCCGCACTCCAAGTGCTCGCGACGCAGCAGCAATCATAACGGGCACAGCGGCGGCAGTAGCAATCATTACAGCGGCAACATGAGCAATGCCAACGACGACGACCTGGAGGAGTCCAGTGATGAGGACAGCGAGACCAAGTCGCAGCCCAAGGGTCTGACGCCCGAGGATGAAGATCGCCGGCGGCGACGTCGTGAGCGCAACAAGATTGCGGCAACCAAGTGCCGGATGAAGAAGCGCGAACGTACACAGAATTTGATCAAGGAATCCGAAGTTTTGGATACCCAGAATGTGGAGCTAAAGAATCAAGTGCGCCTGCTAGAAACGGAACGTCGCAAGATAATGGATATGCTGCAATCTCATGGATGCCTGCGCTCCGGCGGCTGTCAGCTGCCCACGCATCTGACGCAGTCACCGGCCCACAAGTATCTCGCCGAACTGGACTTGGATGATGCGGTGGTGTCCAGTGGAGGGGCCAACAATAACAATAACAACAGCAGTAGTGGCAGCACCAGCAATCAGCAGCGTGTTCAGAGCATACCATCAATGGCCACCTTCAAGTTTGGCTCCAAAACGGCAGCGGCGATGGCCCAACAGCTGCCCACTGGCTATTGCAAGCCCTCGCCCAGTGCCCAGGAGTTTGAGCATGCCGGCTACCAGCAGCATCATCATCAGCAGCAGCAGCAGCAGCAGCAACAGCAGCAGCAGCAGCACAATCAGCAACACTCTTTGAATCCCGCCAGCAGCAACATCGATCAGCAGCATCAGCCAAATCCCAGTCCCGGCCTCCTCTCCGACTATGTGCCGAATTGCGATGGCCTGAGCAGCAACAACAACAATCCGAGCAGCAATACCAGCGCCAGCAGCAGCAGCAACAGCAGCAGCAATACCAGCAGCAACAACAGCAGCAACACCACGTCCAGCAGCGCCATTGAGTTTGTGAAAAACGAACTGGTGGATTCGCAGAGTCCGTACACCACCGCTTTGAGTGCCGAGCGGTTCCTCTTCGAGCCAAGTGATGGCTTTCCGGATATAAAGCATGCAGTCAGTGTTTTGCCTTCGCCATGTGGCATCAATGGCCTGAACATGGCCAGTGTGGTGCCAACGAATGTGGGTTCTAATGGCGGCAATCATAATGGCAGCAATGGCGGCGGCAACACCAACACCACCAACAGCAATAACAATAATAACAATCATCTGATGGACTTCCATCAGGGACTGCAGCATGGCAATGGTATTGGTATTGGCATTGGTAATGTGGGCGTTGGTGTGGGTGTAGGCATGACATCCTGTTACGATGAGGATCATCAGCTGATGCTCATGAAGAGCGGTTGCTATGCATCGGATCTGCTGTCGCAGCTGGTGGACGATGGCGTTGCTGGGGAGTATGTGGACTTGGACACAGCCACCGCGTTCATGACCAACGGGGGTTGCCTGGCGTGAGGAAGGGCGCCGGACAGGGAGCGGGATCGAGAAAGGGAGCGGGAAGGGGATCGTCAACGTGAACGTGAACGAGATCGAGACCGTGACCTGATGCTACCCGCCTTCGAGCAGTCCACCGGCCATCATCAGCAAACCCAACACCATCACCATCATCATCAGCAGCAGCAGCAGCAGCAGGCGCAGCAGCAATCACAGAAACCGCAGCAGGTGACTCATCAACCGGATCGATATCAGGGTCAGGCACAACACTCCAGTCCACAGTTGGACCAACAGCAGGTGGAGCTGGAGCTGGAAATGGAGCTGCAGCTGGGCGAGGAGCAGGATCCGGCCTGGGCCCATGTTGACTATTGGTGCTAAGGCCCAAAAACCCTACCATTATCCAAAAAAAAAAAAAAAACAAAAACGAAAAAAAAAAACAACAATCTAATCTTAAAATTAACCGCCACTCATCGACTAAGCAAAAAGCAAAAGCAGGAAAGCAGAAGAAGATCCCTCCAAATCCCCTCCCAAGAAGTACCCAATCCTCAAGATACAAATTTCTTCCAAAGTCATTTCAAATTCTATAAAACTTTCTATAAAGTTTAACAAATTTGCCACAATCTTGGATATTTTTTGTTCAATATTTGTAATAATTTTACTTTTGAATTTAAATTTTCTTACAAATCCAAGTTCTTCCAATAGAGTTCCCTCCCAGATCCCAAGACCACTCGAATATCATCCGCCGAACGAACCCAAAACCCCATCCCCTATATGTATGTATATTCCTCCCCTGATCCCAAGTCCGCCTGGAGCGGCATCCAGCCTGTGGCTTGACTACCTCATGAAGCAAGAAGCAGTAACAATTAACAAGTAACTATCATTAAAAAGTTTTAACGTTTAAAAAGAGAAGAGTAAGACGAGGAGAGCACACAAAAAATAAGAAAAGAAAAGAAAAGAAAGAAGTAGCACTTGCACAACTGTACATAACCCAACTTTTTGATACGATATCATTTATCGATAACATTCCATTGCAAGCCTGCATCGAGAGAGAGAGAAGTGAGAGGGAGAGAGAGCGCAGTGATCAACTGCGTGCAGTCACATCCGCATCAGTAATTATTAATTTTAATTTGTTCAATTATTCTTTTCTATGCGTAACGTATTTTTGTTTGCTCTTTGCTCCACCCAACGAAGCCTTAAAAATAATGATAACTACTACTATAAATGCTTATGTGTGTAAAAAAAAATAAACAAGAGAGAGATTAGAGAGAGAGAGGAGAATTTCAAGTTGATATATGCGATATATGATGACGTTTGATATTTTTTTCTAAATCCTAGGCTTAGTCAGTGATAAACCCGTATATATAAACCATATATACCTTATATATAAACAACATACATGTATGAATTTTTTGTTTTTTTTTTCGTGTCCATAATTTGTAAGCTATGTTTAAATGATAAGCGATAAAAAAAAATTGTGTAAGCTGTTGCCTTAATCAAAAAATGAGAAAAACAAAAAAAAAAAACAAATTTCAATTGACAACTAAAACTAAATTACTAATCTACACTTTGTTAATTCTTTTGCAAACAAAAAAAAACTAATCTACATATACAAGAACAACAAATAATTAAACAATCTATATATATACAAGAAGGGAAAAGAGAGAAGATATATTATATCTATATATATGTATTTTCGGTGGAATCGAAGACCTTAAAGTGCTGCTAAAAAATTGAAACTTTGCAACTCCTTTCAACTTGCGCCTTATTACAGTTAAAAACAAAAAGTAAAACGATGAACAACTTTTGTAATTTATATTATATATATGTATACAAGTCGAAGATTATATATATACTAAAAAGCAAAACTTATATATATATTTGTGTGTGTCTATTGCTTGATCAACGAGTTGAAGCAGAGTTCATTTATATATATATAAAAACATACTTATACACGGATATAACAATTATATATATACAAAAAAAAAACAAAACATGTGTGTGTATAAACAGCTGTGAACACCAAAAAGTGGCCTAAAAGATCATCCCCCAAAAAACAAAATAAATTCCCCTCACAACAAGTGCTTTGAAAATTGTTTCGTAATTGTAATGGTAATTGCCTCGATTTGTACTAAAGAGTTAACCAACGATAACGATAAATGATAATCGATAAATTATATCTATGTTAAATACGCAAAAAAAAAAAATACACAAAAGAAAAACCAACTATTTATACCATATAACTAAACCCGAGAACAGCTCTTAAAGCCTCCCCCCCTGAGCACCGCCTTTTTCTAGATGTACCAAGTCTACCATAATGTTATGTCACACAAACACACACACACTATGTATCCCCCCCCCACACACACACACACACCCACGAAAATGCCTGCCTATTTGCCCCTGAATAGGAATGTTAAGCATACAAGAAAACTCTGTGCAAAGTGCATATTTCCTTCCACTTGAGATGGAAATCTTTCAAAATTAAAATTGTATTTGAGCCTTAAGCATTAAGCAAAAGTTTACCTCACACACTCGCACACACACACACACATACACATAAAAGATGCGGCAACCCTGGAGAATTTTTAAAGCAGAATGACTTCCATTCGCCGACAATTGATATTACGTTCAGCTTCCAAATACAGAAAAATATTTAAAAAAATCACGAAAAAAGAAAAACTTAATCAAGTTTCAACCACTCAGGTCAGGCGAGTGAAGAAAGCTGCGCCCAGGGTTGCCATCACATTCGATGTTAAATGTAATTCGTAACTGTAAATGTTAACTGTAAACCGTAAACTGTAAAAAATGGCAAAATGCAATCAACTCCATATGTTAACAAGGAAAAAAAAAAGAAACGAAGAAAAGCAAAGTTCTCTCGCTTGTACATTTTTTGTTTAATATTTGTAATCGATAATTTCGCGATTTGTTTTGTTTGTTTTCGATTAATATTCTCTAATATATATATACCTATATAAATATGGCCTAAAAAAAACACAAAAGAGACGAGTTTGAGTTTCAAGTTTTTGGGATTTCGTGGGCTTCTTCGCTTCTGGCTGCAGCTGTGCTGAAAGGCGGAGTTATTATATTATTAATAGAGCATCGTAGAAGTAGAACAACGTCATTGGAAACTCCATCTATCCATCCATAACCATCCATTTGATCAAGCCATTTCGCTGTCATCCTTGCAGGACTCATGGCGCATCTGCATTTCCCTCCTCCCCCACATTCTGGACGACACATCTCTTTGACCTTGGAACGACGGGACCTCCAACTGACCCTCATCTTTAGCTTTTAGTTTTAGGCTACAACACACAACACAAAGTTTGTTTCAACTTGAACAGAAATGCGCTACAAAAGTACCTGGACAACGTAATGTAACGATTAACGATCAACCGATAAATACCGATAGATCAGGGTTGCACAGCAAGAAGCGATCACTCAGCTGCAGGCAGAAGGAGAAACTGACCGCAAAATCACAAAAGCGCCCTTCGAGAGGCCCTTTTAATTGTATAGTTATATAGAGCCCTATTATATATCCATGTATATTGCTAAATTAAATTAAAATATATCGATAAAGTTAAAGATCTATATATGTGTGTATGTCCACGACCGCAAGAGCAAGCAGCAAACGAAACAAAACAAAGAAAACTCCCATAAACTGTGCTAAAAAAAAAAAAAACAATTGTAAGAAATATTAAGAAATGTGTCGAATGTGTTGAGAGAGAGCGCACGAGTCCCAGATGTTATTTGTGTAATTTTGACCAGAGCAAAACTATACGGTAAATAGATCTAGCCGACTTGAAAGCCAAAAGCAAGCAAAAGGAACAACAAACAGCAAAAAGCAAGTCCAATCCAATCTATGTCCAATTGTTAGTCGATATATAATGTTAACTCCACTCATAATCCCGCGACCCATCATCCCCTTATCCAGTAGCCGCCGTATCTTGTATCCGTATCTCTAACGCTCGCTGTATCCGCCATCCGTATCTCTAACTGTCTCTGTAAACCATCTCCGATCCGACTACAACCGATCACACTCTAAAAGAACTACAATAAAAATTAAAGTTTAATATCCAATAATATATACCCTTTGAGTTTGCTTTGGATATGCATCAGCCTGATTGATCTAGCAATCAGATCTCAGATCTTGGACATCATACGACGACCCCCGCGGGGCAAATAGCTGAATCAACAACCTGACCTGCCTTCACTGCTACCCTTTTATTTACAAAAAAAAAGGGGATATGGGTGTATGGAAATTGATGAAAAATCCCTAAACTTCGTATCATGAAATTCTGTTGACTTGCTGGTGAAATTGTGCTGCCTGGGCAACTGAAAAGGGGATATAGGTGAAAGAAAATGTTGGGAAAATGCAAAGGTATTACACAAACTCATATATATTTCCTGCAAACAATTGTCATTACAGGGTATCCCAAACTTTGTATCATGAAACTCTGTTGTCTCGATTGTAAGCTTGTGCGCTTGTGCTCTTGGCGCGTGTCTCCGCGTGGGCGTGGGACAATCTGTTCTACCGAACCGAACCAATCCGATCCTAACCACACTCCACTCCCCGTCCGATTTCCAGATCCGATCTGCATCGCTGACGGGCTTTGGCTATAAACAGGCGGTGACATCATATCGCTGCTGTGTGTCTTGCAAGCGGGATTCCGTCTCCGTCGTGTCGCCAACTATTTGTGGATAGAAGCCAAGCTGAGAGGGAGATAGCAGCGCAGCTCTAGCTCCCCGCTAATATGCATAAGTTGAAGGCTCGCTTTCGACGCTCCAAGCTTCAAGCCGGGCCGGGTCGGACCGGGCTGGGGTGATTAATTCTGCCCCCGGCCGTGATTAATGCCTAATTGCTTATTGAATGTCATAACAGTAATAAAAGAACGAAAAACACCGCACCAAAAATCCTTCTCGGTGCAGTGTATGTGTCATAGATTGGGTCACCGTGTCGCCACGGGACAGATGGGAGTCACATGCACTGGACACACGATGTGGGTGCAATCACCGGAGATGATGATGATGATGATCTCGAGCGACAAGCCCCCGGGCGAGATGACACCCTGGTAAAGTATTATTATTCGATTTTTTTAGATTTTCTAGGATATTTTGATAGTTCAATTGAAGATTTTTAGCATTAACTTTGTAGATCTTAATAAAGTAAATGATCTGATATAGTTTATAGTTTATCACTTCAACATGGTCTGGTACGGGTGCAGCTCTTCAATATTTTGTATGGAAAATGTTTGTAAAAGTTTATAGTTTATGGCAAAGTTGAAATCCATATACTAAACCCAGGTTCCATTTGAAAATCTGTTAAATTCCTTGAATTTGTAAATGAAATTGTAAAATCTGTAGAAAATCAAATCAGATTGAAATATAAATCTGAAATTTAATTGAATTGAAAATTAGAATAAGGCAAAGATGCTTGGGTCCCCGTTAGATATCCTTTATATATTAAATAACTATCAATATAAATACAATTTAGCAGAAATTTTGTTTCCATATGGAAATCAAAATAGAGGCAGTCAACAGAGCCTGTGCTTTGATAAATTATGGCACTTAATCGCATAAAATATCGGTCATAAATAATCAACAGAAAGCATTATCATTGGGGTAACTATTAGCAATCACACACAGGTGTATTTGTACCTGTATTTGTATTTAGATAGAGTCTTACATGTGTTGCAGCATGGTTATATTTATAGGCGTGCGTTAAGTGAAAAATTATGCCACCGAAAAGCAGGCACAGGCACAGGCACAGGCACTGGCACAAGCACCTAGCACAAGTGCCATTGTGATAAATGGGAAATGTCTTCGGGCAAAGGCTCTGAGATTAGCAATTTCAATCGCTCAACCGACCACCAAGTGCCGCCGACTTGCTGTCTGCCAAGGTCCCCACAGATCGTTGGCGAAAAAGTCCCATGACTCAGTGGCTTAGAAGGTCAGGGAGCGGGATTCAATACGAAGGAGGGGGAGATTGGGGCAGGAGGACGGGCGTGGTCTGGTCAAGAACGGACTGCACAGCGGTCAGGTCGAAAGCAGTTCGCCACCAGTTCGCATTGTCAACTTAATTAGCTGGGTGCGGTGCAAAATAGGTAAGTTTGTAGTTAAAAAATTGTATTCGAAGTCAGATCTATTAGCATTAATATCCATATTTTGATAGAAAATGTATGTTAGTTTAAATTATTTATAAAAAAAAATATTTAGCCATGGATCCATGCAAGAATTTCCAACTAAATAAGTGTTAGTGATATAAGGATCTTGTCGATTTAAAAAAAAGAAAAATAATTTTTGTTTGGGAAATTTAAAAAACCATGTTCCTTAAATATATAGCATTTGTGTGTTTTAAATCACTTAAAGTATATTTCAGAATATTTCATTTTAATTCCCAAACTGATTATAAATTTATAAAAATATTCCCTTGCAATGCAGTAAATATTTGGATGAATATTTTTAACCCAAGCTAATCACAAGCTAATTTTCCACCCCAAGGTCGTTTACGCATTAATCCGCCTTCTCTTGGGCGCTTGATTTATGTGTCTGCTTTTGACGCACACACAACCCATAAATATATGCAAAAGGCAGCAGAAACCATTAAGAAATGCAACAATAAAGGCAGGTGCAGCATGCATTGTGATAAATTGCACATACAAAAAATATATACACAAATTCTAAAACATTTAAAATCTTAAAATTATAGTAAATAAGGAATATATACAGTGGGCAATAAAGTTGCAGTATTTCAACTATTTTGCCCACTGTACATATTCCGCAGGATCAGTTATAGCTGCCTCTTTCACTCCTTTGCCAGAAAGGAGAGAAATGACACAAAAGAAATCTAAGAAAAATAGTGGTCCCGTTAACACGGTGAGGCAACATCTACATAGCTGACTCTCTCACTCCTGCACTAGAAAGAAGGGACACAACAAAGATAGGACAAGGAGTCCCGTTGGGACTCAGAAGTCTCAAATTTGTTTGCAATTAGCTGTGTTGCCTGAGGCCAAACTATACTATGCAAATGCCGCCATGCAATAACCGCCCACACAATGGCATTATTAATTGCAATTTGCGATCTTAACTCGGCTCAAATCCCCTCGAAATTCGCATTCAAATCGAAATTTAAGCGGTCGCCATCTTGCCAGAGCGAGGCTATAACGAGAGGGGGGCGCGGCGAAAACAACAAGATTTAGCATCTACAGCAAATTAATAGCGCACATGACTAATTGGCAATCAATCAAGCTTTGATGTTTCTTCGCGCATTACTAAGCGAGTGCAGCAATGGATTTGCATATAGCTCGGTTATTACTCACCGGATTTTCAGAATCACAGCTTGTTCTCCAATTTAACACTTTTTTTTCTTTCACCGGCAACAAGTTTTGTTTTTTCACCTCGAACTTTGGCGCCACTACTGAGCACGGGCTTTTTTAGTACCAAGCAGAAGGCGTTATTGAGCTACCATACGGTATTGTCATCGGGTAAATACACTTTTATCGATTATTTTTATTTATTGAACTATTTTGTAGGTTTTTGGGTTCTTTTTAAAAATAAATTTATTGATTTATATTATAAAATAAATTTATCATGTCAAATAAAATTACTAAACTTCTTAAGTGTTTAGTTTTGTAGATTAATTTAATAATATGTTGGTTTAAGGCTTAGCCATTTTCAGAACCATCAAAGTACCATCGATATGTTACATTTTTAGCGGCAACGCGTTAGGGGATTATCGCCAACCTGTTGTTGTTGTTCCCCCACTGCTTGGCGCGTCGTTTTGTTTTCCCGCTTTTCGTGCCCCCCAGGATCCCGGGAAATGTAAATTTTGGAGCCAGGAAATGGCACAATACACGCCCCGCCAGGCGCTGGCCACGCCCGATGCCCAAGAGTTTGGTTTCCCGCACGTCCCGTACAAAATCCAGGAGCAGCTGATGCAGGAACTCTTCGGGGTGCTGGAAAACGGCCAGGTGGGCATATTCGAGAGTCCCACAGGCACCGGCAAGTCCCTGACCCTCACCTGCGGTGCCCTCACCTGGCTGGAGCGGCACGAGGCGCTGGTAAAGTCGGAAATGCTGGCGAGGATCGTGGCCGTCGAACGGGAGCTGGAAAACTTGCAGAAGGAAGGCGAGCGGGCCACGGACTGGCTGGAGGCTCAGGGCAAGTCCCGACTGCAGCGGGAGGAGCTGCAACAATTGCAACACCTCCGGGGACTGCTGGATCAGCGGGAACAGCAGCTGGCAGAGATGCGAGAGCGTGCGAAGAGCAGGAAAAAGCAGAGGAGCAGAGAGTCCAGGCCCAAGCTAGAGGAAGCCAAGGAGGAGAAGCCCGCCTCCGATTCCGACACGGATGAGGAGCATGAAACCGCCGACAACTTGGAGGAACCCTCAGAGGAACGCTATCGTCCTGTCCAGATCTTCTTCTGCAGTCGCACGCACTCGCAGCTGGCGCAAATCGTCTCCGAGCTGCGCAAGACTCCGCACGGCAAGTGGGTGAGGTGCATCTCCCTGGGCTCCCGCCAGCAGCTGTGCGGCAATCCCCAGGTGCGAGGCCTGAAGCAGGTGGGACTGATGAACGAGCGCTGCCTGGAGATGGCCAGCCAGAAGAAGTCTCAACCAAATCCCAGCAAGAGAAGTCGCTTGGCCGAAACAGAGGCTTCCAGCCAAGGCAGATGTCCCTTGAAAACCCAGTCCCTGGTGGACTCCCTCAAGGACTTGGCGTTAAGTGAACCCCTGGACATAGAGGAGTTGGCCACGGAGGGTTTGGCCTGTGGGGCCTGCTCTTACTATGCCTCCCGGGCTGCTCTGGACCAGGCCCAGCTTGTACTGCTGCCGTATCAGTTAATGCTGCAGAAATCCGCCCGCCAGCAGCTGGGCATTAATCTCCAGGGCAGCGTCCTGGTTGTGGACGAGGCACACAACCTGCTGGACAGTTTGGCGCAGCTACATGGCTCTGAGCTTAGTCGCCAGCAGCTGGAAAGAGCAAGAACCGAGATCTCGGGCTACAAAGAGCATTTCCAAAAGCGTTTTAGCACCAGGAATCTTCTCAAGATCAACCAGCTCATCTTCATAGTCAAAAGACTGGTTAAAATCTTGGAGTTATCGAAATCTTCGAGGATGCTGCGCACTTACGAGCTCACCGCCGAGGGTGACTTCTTCAACATTGATCTCCACGAGCTGCTGGAGTTCTGTGCTCGCACTCGTTTTGCACGCAAAGTTCAGGGCCATGCGGCTAGGATGCAAAGGGAGCCGCAGCCCAGCGAGAATCAGCCGCCGTCGGCAAGGAGTTTAATACTCCAAAGATTGACCAAGGAGCAGGAGGAAAAGGAGAAGCCCAGGCAGGGCAAAAGGAAACTGGAGGAAATGCAAGAAGCATCAGCAGCAGCGGAAAAGAAGGAGTGTCAAGTGGAGTCCCAAGTGAAGCCCCTCCCGGAAACAACTCCCTCGCCCATCAGACCTTTGCTGGCCTTTCTGGAGACACTCACCAGCGATGCGGCCGATGGCAGGATTTTGCTGGATCCCCAGTCAGGGAGCCTCAAGTATCTGCTCCTAGATCCCGCCGAGCAATTTTCGGAGATCCTCCAACAAGCCAGAGCGGTGGGTTTGGCTTTAATTTAATTTAAAATTCTGAATTTAATATTTCATAATTTCTTAAAGATTGTAATTGCTGGTGGCACCATGCAGCCCACTCAGGAGCTCAAAGAGCAGCTGTTTGCCTCTTGCCAGCAACGTCTGGTGGAGCGTTTCTACAGCCATGTGGTGCCCCAAGATGCAGTGCTGCCCTTTGTGATACCCAATGGCCCCAAAGGTGCTCCCCTGCGCTTCAACTTTGCCCAGCGAGCAAGTCCAGAGATGGTAAGCTTTAAATACCATCTTTCTCTTTCGTTATTTTCATCTTCCAGCGATCTTTTACAGCTTCAGGAGCTCTCCATGATCCTCCAAAATCTCTGCCAGGTGATACCAGGTGGGGTGGTTTGCTTTCTGCCCTCCTATGACTATCTGGACAAGGTCTATAAGCATCTGGTGGAGTCGGGCAGCCTGGAGAGGATTTCACGCAAAAAGTGTGTCTTTCGGGAGGTCTCCGGCTTGGCGGCGGATCAACTCCTGGAGAAGTATGGCAAGGCCATCAAGGAATCAGCAGGATCAGCAGGTTCCACGGGAGCTCTGCTGCTCAGTGTAGTTGGCGGCAAGCTCTCCGAGGGCCTGAACTTTGCCGATGACCTGGGACGAGCCGTTCTGGTCGTGGGTCTGCCCTATCCCAATCGCCAGTCGCCGGAGCTGGAGCAGCGGATGCGGCATCTGGACGAGAAACTGGGCCCTGGCTCTGGCAATGAATTCTACGAGAATCTCTGCATGAAGGCGGTCAACCAATGCATCGGGCGAGCCGTTCGCCACATCAGGGACTATGCCTGCGTCTACCTGCTGGATGAGCGCTATGTTGGAACAAGGATACGGGGCAAGCTGCCGGAGTGGATAGCGCGGCACATTGTGGAGGCGGCTGCCGGGAAGGGCGGTTTTGGGGCAGTTCAAGCTCAAACTGCCAGGTTTTTCAAGGGGCGATAGTGAAAAAGAGTCTCTCTCGGAGAATCTGTTTTTTTTATGTTTATTATTTTTGTATTTAATTATTAATAAGGTGTTTTTTTTTCTTTTCTTTTGAAGAATTCGTTTTTTTTATGTTTATTATTTTTGTTTTTAGAT
>JAEIIL010022156.1:0-19798 GCA_018905715.1 Drosophila lini
ATGCAAGAATATTTCGACGAGGAATTCAGAAATTCATAGTAATACGCCGCGAATGGCGGCGTTTTTTTTGGTTACCTTTTACGGTCGGTGTGACCGTAGTCGAATTACCAAAATAATCCAAGCAAAATTACACATATAGTGGACTCTTTCTAGGTTCTAATGAAGTAGCTAATTAATGAAAACTGCATTAGAGTATCATATGGGCATAATTAATGCGCCTGTGTCATATCAGCATTACCAGATTTAATACCAGAAATATACTCCTAAATAAGATGGTAGAACTACTTGGTCACTCTACTTTATTTTAACTAGGTGGCAATATTTCATCAGGTCGGATTAAACATATTTTCGACACGGAATATATATTTTATTAAGTGTGATTAACTAATTTAAGTGCAATATATTTTCGTTCGGGTTTGCATATTCGCATCGTGAAAAGTGTTTAAACGCCGGGAAAATAGCAAAAAGAAAGCAGTCTCTGCTACGAAGCAAAGGGGAAGGCGAGCGAAGCAATGAGCGAGCGAGACGGCAGAGAGAGTGTGTAGTAGTGTGTAACTCCTCTAACCAAAAAAAAAACAAAACAAAGGAGAAACAAAGGATAGAAACCCCGAAAAAGTCGCACACACACGCACACTCTTGCAATTGGAAGCAGCAGCAGCAGCACAGCAGACAGATCAACTAAAACAAATGGAGTTTAATTAATTATAATCGAAGGATAAAGGCCTCCCCTTGTCACGGTGAACGCAGGTTTCTGCTAAATAGTGAAGGGAACCCAAAGACGTCGCCAAATCGTGGTCCCAGCGTGTGTGTGGTAGTGTAGTGGCCGTGTGTATGCCAGTGTGAGTGCGTGTGCATATGGGGTTGGAAAACCGTGAAAACTCGACGACGTCTCAAGCGCACAACACTTTGGCCGACTAACTCTCGCGGAGATCGCAGGTAAAGACAATGCCGAGTGCCTCGTTCACCTCGTCGCGCACCTACGTGCGCCGCTCCCGCCGGAAAGGAGCCAACCGCATCGCCATGCCCAACCGGCCCACGGGTAACATCATGGATCCCATGCTGCAGCAGAACGTAGCCGCCGCGGGACCCCAGGCCAGCACCTCCGGTGCCAGCAGCAGTAGCGGCAATAACGGCGGCAGCGGCGGCGGCAATACCAACAGCAGTAACGCCTCCACTACCAACACAGCCGGAGCTGCTGCAGCAGCGGCAGCCGCTGGAGTTGCGGCAGGCGGAGCAGCTGCCGCCTCCGCCTCCACTTCGGCAGAGTACTTCGATAGTGGCCAAGGGGCCAGCGGTTCTAGTGGCGCCAGTGCGAGCGCCGGCTTCTCTGGCAGCTTCTACAACGCTCTGCAGATGATGGACACCACCGAAAGCAGCGCAGGTGCCGGCACCAGCGGGGCAGCCGCCGGCTCCACACCACCAGCGCTAGCAACGGGGGGAGCCTCCACCTCAAAGTCAAGCTGCGCTGCAGCCGGATCCAGTGGCGCCTCGACATCGGCAGCAGCTACAGCAGCTGCCTCTTCCGCATCCAGTAGTCATCAGAGCCCATACGACTTGCGCCGCAAGATCTCCGCTAGCAGCCACGAGCAGTGGCCCACCGCCTCCTCCTCCGCCGTCGCCACAGCGGCCACAGCCGCGGCCATTCTTATCGGACCCTCGAGCAGCTCCCCGCCGCTGGTAAATCCCGGCGCTTCGCCCTCGAGCTCATCGTCATCCTCCTCCTCCAGTTCGTCGTCCTCCTCGTCCGCCTCGTCGTCCAGCGCCTCGTCCAATGTGCAGGCGCCGTCAACCAGTGCCACCTTTCCGGTGAACAATGCCCCCACCACGGGAGCCACGCTGGCGCAGCCACCCAATGTGCACAGTTCGGTGCCGCAGCAGCATTGTGGAGCGCTACCTGTGGGAGCGGCCATCGAGGACAACAACTATATGTTGCCGGCGAGGAAGCGCTCCCGTCGCCTCTACACGCAAGGCGGTGACATGGGACCAGCTGCGGGGGCGACTGGTGAAGCGTCCGGGGCAGGGACAGCTGCAGCCGGCGGAGTTGGCTGTGCACCCACCGCAGCGCAATACCTGCAGTACGAGCTGCCCGACGAGGTGCTGCTGGCCATCTTCTCGTATCTAATGGAGCAGGATCTCTGCCGTTTAGCGCTTGTGTGCAAGCGCTTCAACACCATCGCCAATGATACGGAGCTGTGGAAACGCCTCTACCAGTCAGTCTTCGAGTACGACCTGCCGTTGTTTAACCCAGAGCTGTGCAAGTTCGTATTCGAGAAGCCGGAGGAGTCGGAGTACGCCAATCCGTGGAAGGAGAGCTTCCGTCAGCTGTACCGCGGCGTTCACGTTCGACCCGGTTACCAGGAGCGTCGCTGTCCAGGGCGTAGCATTGTTTTCTTCAACACCATCCAGGCGGCTTTGGATTACCCAGAAGAGCGCGCAGCAGCCGGAGTCTTTGCATCCGGAAGCGCTGGTGCTGGTAACGTCGTCTCAGCCGGTCTGTCGAACACTAGTGCCGCTGCTGGAGGCGCCGGTGCAGGCGGCGCCAGCGTGAATGCTTTGGTCAACATCTATGAAGAGCAGGTGGCACCCACCGAGCATCCTGGTCCGCTAATATTCCTCCATGCCGGCCACTACAAGGGCGAGTATCTGTTCATTGACTCGGACGTGGCTCTCGTGGGAGCTGCCCCTGGCAACGTGGCCGAGTCAGTGATCCTGGAGCGGGAGGCCGGATCCACTGTGATGTTCGTGGAGGGCGCCAAGTACGCCTACGTTGGCTATCTCACACTCAAGTTTTCCCCGGAAGTCACCTCGACTGTGTCGCATCACAAGCACTACTGCCTGGACATTGGCGAGAACTGCTCACCCACCGTGGATAACTGCATCATTCGCTCCACCTCGGTGGTGGGCGCTGCCGTCTGTGTCGGTGGTGTCAATGCCAATCCCGTCATCCGCAACTGCGATATCAGTGACTGTGAAAATGTTGGCCTCTACGTCACTGACTACGCCCAGGGAACCTACGAGCACAACGAGATCAGCCGGAACGCGTTGGCGGGTATTTGGGTGAAGAACTTTGCCAGTCCGATAATGCGGGAGAACCACATACACCATGGACGAGATGTGGGCATATTTACCTTCGAAAATGGAATGGTAAGATGAACCGAAATACTGAATTATTTCTGCTAAGAATTTATAAAAACTTTGCTTCCATGCAATCAACTATAAAGCTATATTCAAATTTGGTCTGAGATACAGCCACAGATTATATGGGATTCTATTTTCATGAATCACAGCAAAATTAGCGAAGTTATGTCTAATTAGACGGAGGTCCCTTGGAGTTCAATGTTTGCGTATCACAGAGTTTACAGAGCTCTTCTGAATGTCATTAAAAAAACAAAAATTAAATTTACTGGACCAATCGGTTAAAAATTTGGCACTAACTTTTTAAACTAATTCTACAGCTACTTAAGTCGGTCTTTTTTACATTTTTAATTTTATTATATTTTTAATAACAAAGAAACCAGATTTTTAATGAAACATTTATAAAAATAATCTTATCCTTTAAAGAATGCATTATAATTTGTTGGTATCTGATGATTCAGTGGACAGTTAGGATGTACACAGAAAAAATAATTTGGAGGGGACTCGGGAGAATCCCTATAACTCCTAAACTTATAAAAATTTTTTAAATACGAATTAAATTGTTGAAATGTGGTTTTATTAAATGGTATTTAATTTTTTAAGCAAACTTTGCCGTTTTGCCAATACAATTTTTTGGAAAGTGACCCGTGTGCACGGAATTACCTGACCCTTATTAAGATGTGAATTAAACTCTTAATTAAATACTTGCCCTTTATTATATTTAGCTAAACATTTTTAATTATTTTCTATAGTTAAGTTAAACATCTGTTTCATAGAAAAGTTAATAAACTCTCTTTTTAAATTCTGTTTTCTAGGGATATTTTGAGAAGAACGACATTCACAACAATCGCATCGCTGGTTTCGAAGTGAAGGCCGGAGCCAATCCCACCGTGGTCAAGTGCGAGATCCATCATGGCCAGACGGGCGGCATATATGTGCACGAGAATGGACTGGGCCAGTTCATCGAGAACCGCATTCACTCGAATAACTTTGCAGGTAAGACAGCAACGAGTCCTGTAAAAATCGAAATAGTGGTTGCTAATCCTCATCCTCTACCTTGAAGGTGTCTGGATAACCTCCAACAGCAATCCCACCATACGCAAGAACGAGATCTACAATGGTCACCAAGGCGGCGTGTACATCTTCGGCGAGGGTCGCGGTCTGATCGAGCACAATAATATTTACGGCAATGCGCTGGCCGGCATTCAGATTCGCACCAACAGCGACCCGATTGTGCGGCACAACAAAATACACCATGGCCAGCACGGTGGCATTTATGTGCATGAGAAGGGCCAGGGCTTGATCGAGGAGAACGAGGTGTATTCCAACACGCTGGCCGGCGTGTGGATCACCACCGGGAGCACCCCAGTTCTGCGACGGAATCGTATCCATTCGGGCAAGCAAGTCGGCGTCTACTTCTACGACAACGGTCATGGAAAACTGGAGGACAACGACATTTTTAACCACCTGTACTCGGGCGTGCAGATTCGAACGGGCAGCAATCCGGTGATAAGGGGCAATAAGATCTGGGGCGGACAGAATGGCGGAGTGCTCGTCTACAACGGCGGACTGGGGCTGCTGGAGCAGAATGAGATCTTCGACAACGCCATGGCCGGCGTGTGGATCAAAACGGACTCGAATCCGACGCTCAAGCGGAACAAGATCTACGATGGTCGGGATGGCGGCATCTGCATCTTCAACGGCGGCAAGGGCATTTTAGAGGAGAACGACATTTTCCGCAACACCCAAGCCGGTGTGCTCATCTCAACGCAGTCGCATCCGATCCTCCGACGGAATCGTATTTACGACGGCCAAGCGGCCGGTGTGGAGATCACCAATAACGCAACGGCAACGCTGGAGCACAATCAGATATTCAAGAACAAGTTCGGCGGGCTGTGCCTGGCCAGCGGCGTTCAGCCCATTACGCGCGGCAACAACATCTTTAACAACGAGGACGAGGTGGAGAAGGCCGTCTCCAGCGGGCAGTGCCTCTACAAGATCAGCAGCTACACCTCCTTCCCCATGCACGATTTCTACCGATGCCAGACCTGCAATACAACCGACCGCAATGCCATCTGCGTTAACTGCATCAAGAATTGTCATGCTGGCCATGACGTGGAGTTCATAAGACATGATCGGTGAGTACATGACGTAGCCTAACCGAATATGTCTCGTAGATGTTATTATAATTAGATGATGTATATATGAAAAATTGGGCTTAATATCTTATTGATAATAATGTAGAAAAATTAATTTTTTTTTTCTATTATAAACGTCCAATATTCTTAAGAATATTGTGTCAAAATTTTACTTCAATTATAGCAAAATTGAAGTTGGGCGTAGTTAAACGGAGGTCGTTTGGTGTTCAATGTATGAGCATCAAAAAGTCGGTTTACACGATAATTCGAAATCCACTCGATCGTTTGAAATATGAAACATAACTTCTTTAACTTATTCTACAGGTACTCACGTCGAGCTTTTTTTAATTTTATTATCTTTTTAATTCAATGAATAACCTAAATTTTTAGTCAAAAATCGGGGATTCTACTTCCAATTTTGATAAAAAAGAAAAATCTGAAAAAAAAATTTTTAATTAAAAACGCCACTTGAGTACATCGAGACAGTTATCCTTTAACGGGTTATTATCCTTTATTGGGTTATTTTGTGAAAAGTTAGGATGTACACCGCAAACCAACTTTAACTCCTATACCTCTAAATATTATAATACTAGATTAAACACAAACCTGTTTAAATGTTGTGTTATTTCGTGGTATTTAATTAAATAAGCTTACTTTAGCCGCTTCGCCGCAAAACATTTTTGAAAAGTGGCCGTTTTGCACTGAATAAACCTCCCCGCCCCCACCTTAATAATATTAATATAAATATTGCTTTTTCGCGATTTATGGGGACTATGCATAAAATATTGATACGGAATCTATATTTTCCAGAATATGTCAAATATTGGTTTGTACTAAGGACTCTTTGGTTATCTCCACAGATTCTTTTGCGACTGCGGTGCTGGCACCCTGTCCAATCAGTGTCAACTGCAGGGCGAACCCACACAGGACACGGACACGCTGTACGACTCGGCAGCTCCGATGGAATCACACACGCTGATGGTCAACTAAACGGGCCTAGGATCGGAAGCTAGTCCACGGTTCTTTTTAGCTGTATCTTAAGTGTCGCTAAGGCCAAGCTCTCAACTCTCTCTCTCGCACATCTCACGTGTAGCTGTAAATATTCGAGAAACAAACACAAAAAGAACAAAAAAAAAAAAAGCAGAAAAAAAAAAAGAAAACCCAACAAACAATAATACAATTAATTGTATGTAAATAATAACTAATTATTCTTGCGTTCAAAATTTAACTCAATGTGCAATTTAGTTTAACACAAACACTTAAACACGCAAAGTTTTTTCACTTTTTAAACGGAGCATGGAACGGAAAACTTGTGCTATGCCATTTTTCCATTTTATGTCACAACGAATGAATAACTGAAGAGGAGAAGAGGAATACTTTTACTAAATAATGCATTTGTT
Source organism: Drosophila lini (assembly GCA_018905715.1). Taxonomy (NCBI): domain Eukaryota; kingdom Metazoa; phylum Arthropoda; class Insecta; order Diptera; family Drosophilidae; genus Drosophila; species Drosophila lini. The sequence goes on from JAEIIL010022156.1 coordinate 6,674, forward strand.
TGTACGACTAAATGTTGTAAATGAAAGACGAGAAGGAGGAGCGAATGTGGTATCCTCTCGAGCCCAGTGAAGAACAATTTTGTAATGTAGACTAGTAGAGATTTTAAAATTACATCAATTAACATAAAGTACGATTTAAGCCAATAGATATTAAAGAGATACACACACACACACACGGACTCAGGCGAGCGTGTCGGCCCCTGGACTAACAAGAAAACAATTCGAAGAAAGCAATTCTAAGTATTAACAACAAACTAGATTAGCGGCAGCCAACTAACCTATGATTATACGAGTTTAGTAAACATATACATACATTTACGGCACTCTACTGTATTGTGGCATAGCGACATAAGTCCGCCGACATAAACTCGCCTAGAACAAAGACCAATCGAGGCTTTATGAAGCCTCAAAATTACATCAAATCGGGCAACTTATTTGTGTTAATTATTTTATTGTACAAGTTTCCGACAATACACAAAAGTTGAAAAGTTTGAGCTCATGTCGGCGGACTTGTGTCACCAACTCCCCTATATTGTATTGCATTCATGCGAGTCTAAGCGAATTCTACTGAAACAGCACACACGGACAAGATACAAGATACAAAATCAAAAAGCCTTTACCAAGCGTAAAATACCAAGCAATATTTCATGTCTAAATGTTGTAGAACAAATTTGTAGCTCAAACGTAACAGAGAGAAATAATAGTAACAAAACGAATCGGAAGCCATGTGTCATTTTAGTTATGTAAGCTGAGAGATGAACAGAGTTTTAGTATTTCGGAGTATTCGAATTATGCAAATCATTTACATACATACATATTTTAAGTCTGTAGCCACTACTCTTAAGCAAACGCATAGATGACATTACTCGATAACTGCGCGTGTGCATATTTTGTTTGTTAATTGCCTAACCTATATATATTTTTATTTTTATTTTTATTTATACTTGTTTGCCTGTTTTTCGTCGTAGCCCCTTACTCGCTGTACGAATCAGATAACCATATACATAAATACTGCAACTACTATATACTACGTAACATAAAATATACAACTTCGAGAGTGTATTGATTTACTAACCAGAATTTTTGTTTCTTGACCAGGCACACACACTCACTCCTATATGCGTATATATAGGACTATACTATGTAGAGATTGATTTTAATGTGTTACCTATTCAAGCTAATAACGTCGTCGTCGCCCTTTACTTGGACAAACCACTAAATATACATAATTATATATATATATACATATACACAAGGTATAAGCTAATAATATTTGAAATTTGAAAGAAAGATACTATTTTATTGGGATAATCCGGAGTATTTTCTACAATTGACAGACGCAAGGGTCGTTGCCAGCCTTCTCCTTCTCCATGAAGCGCATCAGGGTCACAATGTGCTCATTATTGGCCGCCTTGGCATAGTCCAGGGGCGTCATGCCCATCTCATCCTTGACGTATGGATTCTGGTAGTGCGGCAGCAGGTACTCCACCACCTCATGGTTGCCCAACTGGCAGGCGTAGTGCAGGGCCGTGCGTCCCGTCCGATCCGCCAGCGTCAGATCGGCCCCCGCCAGCCGGAAGGACTCTAAGCGCGCAACCTTGCCGCGCTCCGTGAGCGCACGCAGCATCTCCGCCTGTACCAACGGCTGATCGTTTAACTTGGCATCATGTTGTAGCAGGGTTTGGATTATCTTATGGTTGTCCGTGTCGATGGCCTCATGTAGTGGCGTCCGATTGAAGCGATCGTGCACATTGACCGGACAACCCGCCGCGATCAGGTAGCACACGCAGTTGAGCTTGCCCAGGAAGCAGGCCAGATGCAGGGCGCTGCGGCCGTCACAGTTGGTGTCGCAAAGATCAGCTCCATACTGCTTCAGGTCGCCCAGCTTGTTCACATCACCCGCGCAGACGGCGGCGGCCACCAGTGCGGGATAAAAGGTGGAGCACATCTGCTTCTGCTCCGTATCCGAGGCCATGTGCAGCGTTCGGGCTACGCCCTCGATTAGGTCGATGTCGTTGATCTTGGCCACCTTGTTGGTGGTCATCTCACCGCGCAGGCTCAGCAGCATCACCTTCTTTTTGTTGGGCAGATCCCACTCGGGCTTGGACAGCACATAGGCCAGCTTGGCAAAGGCGGCCTCCTCGGTCATGTCATAGCCGGGTATTATGCCCACCTCCTGGAACACCTTTCCCGTCTCGTTATTGTACGCCACCATGCCCGTGGAACACTGCGAGATATAAACGACAAGCACGCCTCGGAGGACCGCCTCTCTCAGTTCGTCCAGTAGCTCCTCTTGGTGTATCGGAAAGTTGCCTGCACCGAAAGTCTGCAGCACCACGCCCTTCATGGGTTCGCTGAGAAAGGCCTTCATCACATCCACACTTATGCCTGGGTACATTCGCAGCAGGCCGACGTTCTTCTCCAGTTCGCAATGCACCGAAAACTTGTTGACGCTGCACGGCCGGAAAATCTGCCTGCTGTTAATCTCGATTTTGACGCCCATCCGGCCAAGCGGTGGAAAATTGGGCGAGTCCAGGGCGTGAAAGGACTCCGCGTTAATCTTTGTGGAGCGACATCCGCGGAGAATTTTGCCGCCAAAGAAGACTAGGACCTCGGGGATGTTGTAGTTGCCCGCCACTAACAGGGCATTTAAGAAGTTATCCCGGCCATCAGAGCGCGCCTCGAATATCGGGATCTGAGCCCCGGTGACCAGGATGGGTTTGTTTAAGCCCTCCAGCATGAAAGCCAGGGCCGAGGCAGTGTAAGCCATGGTATCGGTGCCTTGTAGTATGACGAATCCGTCAAAGTTCTTGTAGGTTTTCTAAGGAACAATTGAATATTACTACCACTGAATATCAAAGGAAGCCCTAGCATAAACCTACGCACACTTCCTTGGCAATCATCTGCCACTCGGTCATCCCCATGCAGCTGGAGTCTATCAGTGGAGAGAACTCCTTCAGGTTGTAGACAACGCGATATGGCGCATCCTTCACAGCGGGAAGCACTAGGAAAGGCTCCGCGCTATCCACTTTGTACTCCTTGTCGTGGCAGCTGGGACACTCTTGGAAGCGAGTTGCAAGCACATTGGGCTCGCTTCCCAGCTCTGGATTGAACGTTAAACGTTTGGTACTGGGACTAGGCTAATCTCTGTATTTTTTACCCACCCCCGTTATCGTCGCGCACCATTCCAATTGCTCCACCCACGTAGATCACATGGACACGGGCTTCCTTTTTGTTGCAGTCGCACATCGGCCTAGACATCTTTCCGAAATTTACAACAAATTTCGAATTTTGAAAGGTAGGAAATAAGGATTAGATCGGACAGAAGCGACAGCGAAAGGGACCGGACTGTCATGGGGCGATTTTTTGAAGTTTTTCACCTGGCATTACGAGAGAGGCTTGAAGGGGGATATACATGTAAAATGTAAAGCAATATTTTGTGGGCAACTTTTAAATTAAAAAAAAAAAAAATAGGTCATTCTTTATAGAATATTCTGTAAAAGTTTCATTATCAAATTATAACTTTAAGTGCCTCAAATCTATTATGCGAATCAAAAACTATAAACGGTTTTTCTCCACTTTAAATTTTGCGTTCTTACGTATTCCAGGATTCTTAACAAACTATACAACATATCGGAGTGAATCAAAAACGTATATCATCAGCATGAAATAATCTTCTATTTTAACCTAAATGTGGGTATTAAAAATTTGTTTTATTATTTTTTAAGGGTGTGGGAAATAAAATCTAATTTTTCTCTAAATTGAACTTCTATTTCAAAACTGAATTTACTTTTTTTATGATAATTTCCTTTGGGTTTTTTAGGTTCAAATAGAAGATAAACGTGTAGTATATAATTAATATAATTTTTTTTTTTATTATTTCCGACACGAATTACGAGCTCTATAGTGTCCAAAGGTTTTCTATTTCGTAAAATATTGTTTATAACTATTTGTTTTTATCATCTCCGATTTCCCTTTTAACTGCCTCCAAAGTTTCACGATGACTATTTTCTACAACAAAAAATTTACGAATGTTCCCAAATTTTGACCCTTTAAAAAAAGTTTTAAGTGTTGCCGCCAAACAAAATATACCGTTGATGCCAGACGTAGTGTGACCAGAACTGATTGGTGAAAATTAGGGATGGACAACAATATAGCAGGAACAAAATTAAAATTTCTTTGCGCTAAATAGTAATGAATGATTAATAAACACTAAATTCCACAATAAAAAATTTAAAATAAAGTATATTCAAAGAGGTCATTGATCGTCTTAGTTCATATAAATGAAATTAAATTCAATTAATCGCTCACGCCGTGAGTCGACCCTGCTCGTGAGCCGTAGCAGGTAGATAGAAACAGGCCATCTCTAGTCCAGAGCGCAGTGCAACAAATAATAAATAAATAAATACCAGCGCACAAAGCATTAAACGAATAAATTGCACCCCGCGGCGCGTCAACCGAAATCTCGAGTTATCATCGCCGTTGGCTGCTTGGCCGCTCGGCTGCCAGTGCGTCCGCCGTATCAGTCGCTGGCTGGAGCGCTGGAAGCACGGAAGCCACACAAATAGAAACGCATTAAGAGCGCCCCGTAGCACTCCGTCCGCTGCTGCGGCCGCTCGCGACAGAGCGGGGCAACGTCTACGGCCTGAGATGTCCTACTTCATGCACGCGGCCAGCAGCGACCTGGTCAACCTCAATGTGGGTGGTCAACGGTAAGACAAAGAACGAAATTACGTCGCGCATTGCAGATGATGATGATGACGTTGATGACGCATGCAATCTCCATCTCGCTTTCCGTAGCTTCTCCACGTCGCGGCAAACGCTTACGTGGATACCGGACACCTTCTTCACCGCCCTGCTAAGCGGTCGCATCTCGAGCCTGAGGGATGAGCACAACGCCATCTTCATAGACCGTGACCCGACCCTCTTCTCGATAATTCTCAACTACCTAAGGACCAAGGATATCGACATCAAGAACTGTGAAATCCGTGCCCTGCGCCACGAAGCCGAGTACTATGGGATCACGCCGCTCACCAAGCGCCTGGCCCTCTGCGAGGACCTCAACCACTCGTCCTGCGGCGATGTCCTCTTCTATGGTTTCCTGGCGGCCCCTGCAATGCCCTCCAACGAGGCTGTACCAGCTGCAGCCGCTGACGAGCCACTGGCCTCCACTTCGGGCAGTGCGGTGAGCGGTCGCCCTGGCTCCATGGTGCGGGTTCCGGAGACTTCCTCGCGCTCCTCTCACTCGCGGAACTCTTCGTGGGATCTGCGCCTGGGTCGCACAGGCAGCAGCGGGAACAGCTCCAATCCACCAGCCCCGATGCTGCACTCACGTAATCCCTCTATGGATTTCATGCGTCACTCGCGCAACTCCTCGGCAGACCTGAACAAGGCCTTTAGGAACGAGGTGGGCATGGTATTTAGTCCCACGCAGAGCTCGCACTGGGTGGATCCCATGCGGGTGCAGATCATCAAGGCCCATCAGAACTGGATAGCCGTGGCCTATGCCCACTTTGTGACCTGCTACCGCGTAAAGGACTCCAACGGTTGGCAGCAGGTGTTCACATCGCCGCACATCGATGCCACCATTGAGAGGATCGCCATCAACTCAAAGGTAAACACATCCACGGCAGAGCCGGTGCCCAGCAAGATGGTGGCCATCTCGTACGGCAGCCAGATCAGGCTGTGGAGCATCCAGGACGGCGGCCAGAAAACCGACATCGGCACCTTCAACTTGAACGTGCGGGTGGAGTATCTGTTTTTCATCGGCAGCCAGCTGGTGGCCCTGTCCTCGTCCGGCAAGATCGGAGTGTGGCATGCGATGACCCAGCACTGGCAGATACAGGACCTGGTGCCAGTGCTCTCGTTCGACTCGGCGGGCTCCTTCCTGCTGCTGGGCTGCAACAATGGATCCATCTACTACATCGACATGCAGAAGTTCCCGCTGCGGATGAAGGACAACGATTTGCTGGTTACCGAGCTCTACAAGGACATCACCCTGGACCCCATCACGGCGATCTCTGTGTACCTCACCCCCAAGACATCCAGCATCAGTGGCAATTGGATCGAGATTGCCTACGGCACAAAGTCCGGAGCGGTGCGTATCATTGTCCAGCATCCGGAGACGGCTGGCCATGGGCCGCATCTGTTTGAGACCTTCTTCGTGCACCAGAGTCCCGTGACCAAGGTGATGCTGTCGGAGAAGTACCTCGTCTCTGTGTGCAGCGAATATCACCATGTCCGCACCTGGAGCCTGACCCGCTTCCGTGGAATGCTCTCCACCCAGCCGGGCTCCACGCCGGAAGCTTCCTTTAAGATCGTCTCCCTGGAGGCCACCGACACCAGCTACAGCTATGCAGCTGGCAATGATTTCGGGCCCTACGGCGACTACGACGACATGATCTTCGTGCAAAAGGTGGTGCCCGAGACGGATCAGCTGTACGTGCGGCTGGCCTCCAACGGGGATCGGGTGTGCGTCATCCGGTCCGTGGATAGCTCTACCATATCGGCTTTCTGTGTGCACGAGTGCGAGGTATCGTCGCGCATGGGATCCCGGTTCATACTCACTGGTCACTGCAACGGCGCCATCCAGATGTGGGATCTGACCACCGCTCTGGCGCTGCTCTCCAAGGACGAGCCGCAGCAGAAAACCAATGGCGGACCCGACACCAATGAGCTTCTCCGCCTACTTGACCAGTGTGAAATCAGCAATTCATCATGCTCAACACCGTGTATGTCACCGTGTCTATCAGTTGTGGGCAACGGCTCTGGAATGGCCTCCTCCATAGCCCGCATGAAGGCCAGCAATATAGCGTTGCTCAACCGGGAGCAACCGGTTATTGCTGCCCAGATAGCTCCAGCTGCTGCCCAAATGCAGCTTCCGCCAGCACCACCGCAGCAGCAGCAACAGCAGCAGCTGCAGATGGCAGCTCCGGCTGGAATCCCAATAGCTGATGACAACAACGAATGAGACGTGGAAGCGGCTGCTTGGTCGGCGCTTGTCGGGCGCGTTTCATCGTTTACATTTCACAGGTGTAGCCTGATCTTCGACTACCAGTTTATATTCCTGCAGTTCGTGGTGTGCGCCCTCCTCTACGTCTGGGTGTCGCGCCTCACCCAGGGACTGCCAGCAGGCCAGCAGGCATTTACCCACTCCAGATAATCTCCTTCTTATGTGCTCGATGTGGTTGCAAGTGCAATGTATGTACCCATGTATATCATCCCTCTTTGTGTTTTTGTGGAGCGAACGAACGGACTATTGGATCCCGCAGTTGGTCATTTCTGAAGCAAACAATCCCCCCTTGTTCTATGTAGTTAAAGTCATGGAAAATTAGTTAAAACAATAATGTATGTAAACCAGAGTATAAGACTTTTGCAAGCGATTTATAGCATAGGTCGACAAAGTTTTAAAAATCCCAGATTCAAGAATTGAAATATACTTCTCCGATAGCAGAATTTCCTATACGTCAGGTTTTTCCAGATATTCAATCTTAAAAGTGCAGCAAATCATTACTATTTTGTTTTTTCAAAGCTTTTGTTGCGTTATCATTAAGTACTGTTCTTTCACTTCAACATCGGTTTTTGAAATCTAGAAAAATATTTACGGATCTTCAAGATATCGTGTTTTTTCCTATATATTGTTTAGATAAAATAAAATATATAGAAGTTACAGCACCTTAAAAGTAACAAAAAACAGTTTTTTCTGCACTTGTAAGCCCAAAGATATTTTATGAGACCTCATTAAAAACTATCGGAAATTCTTGGTTCTAAAAAGATGTCGACCTGTGTAATTAGCACAACTCTAACGAGGTGACTTCCACTGGGACAAAATCGATGAACTAATGGTTTAATTTTCGTGTTCTCGGCGAACAAAGAAAATAACTGTCCAAAAATAAGTTCTTTGTTCTACCTCCTCCAGTCGACATGCATTTCAAAGATTATTTCTTGTGATTTAGTATTGATTGATTGGGAGAGATTGTCTGGCATATCTCTGCACTTGATTTGTACTCGAATTTGTCCCGGTGAAGCAGGCCTCACGCAACAATATATTGATCCGCCGGCATAGCGACACGAGCCCGTCGACATAGGCTCTCCACAGAAACTCCAATAGAGATTATTTGGAAAAATCCCTTAATCTATTAAAGAGAATTTATGCCGACGGACTCAAGCCGCCTTGCTGCAACCCGTAAACCACTATACATATGTACGCAATATGCAATATAAATAAACCTAATTATATACATCAGATATCAAAGGAATGTTGTTGTGAGTCATCAATAATTTATTGAACATTTTATCTTAGTTGCTTGTTGGTTGAATACTTGGAAGTGTGTGTTCCATTAACATTTATCAATTACAAATAATTGGCTTGCCTATATACCGGACATGTATCAGTAAAGTAAAAAAGCAGCAAAAACGCCAAAACATATAAAAATATATATATATAATATACATATGTATGTATAGTAGGTATGTATGTCTGCATCCTCCTTGCCGCCCTTAACCAGCATTGTGCTTATTTCGATTTAAACAAATGGAGCGTTAATTTACCTACAAAAAATAGGACGCACTGGGATACTGAGATTGGGTAATCATCATCATAGTCGAGCAGATTACCCACCCTCGCTCGCTCGGAAGCCATTGTCGTGGGTCATACAAATAGTTTGTACACAAAGTCAACCTAAAGCTAAGCTATATATCTATATTCTAAAGGGCAAACCGATATGAAGCTGTGAGTGACGAGGAGAGAAGAGATAGTATGCTCCCCGATCTGCCCGCGGGGTCGGTGACCTTCTCTAGCAGTCGCTGAGCGAGCGCATATAATATGGGTGAATGAGGGGAAGTGGTGCTTCTGGTGCATCGAATAGATGATATGTGCATGAGGGATTGCTAAGCAAAAAATGAGGGGAGATCCAGCTCACTGGCCACTGTCCACTGTCCACTACACATGGAAGTAGTCGTCTACCAGCAACTGCTCGCTAGGCGTAGAGGTTGCCGCACTCAACGGACTGCTCGCCTGCGTGTCCGACTCCTGTTCCGCTTGCAGCGGCTCGTAGCCCGGCTCCATTCCACTCGGGCTCGTGTTGGTCGTAGTTGTCGCTGTGGTCAGATAGCATACAGATTCGTAGTTGGGATCCGTTTCGCTGCCCGTGCCCGTTAGCGATTCATACTGTGAGGTTTGGGGTGTGCTGGTGGCCACCGTTGAGGAGTTTAGCGAAACCGAATTGGACGTGGAGCTGGGCGAGGCGAGGGTGAGGCGACTGCTGCCGCTGCCAGGTGTTCCGGAAGCCACTGCATTCTCCGCTATCCGCGCATAGTGATCCGTCTCGGCAGCGGCCTTCGTTTCCAGGATGCTGGCATAGTTGTGATTGGCATCCGCTCCCGGAATGGTGCTGTAGCCAGAGGCATCGGCGGAGGTCGGTGGGCGTTTCTTCTCCAGCACCTTGGCATAACCGTCGTCCGAATGGGCGCGGCTCTTGAGAACCTCGTAGTTGGGATCGTAGTCCGAAGACTTTTTGGCCTCATCCTCGCCAAGGGGTACTGGATGCAGGTGGAGTTGCTCGTAGCCGGGATCGTGGTTGCTATTGGACGGCAGCGGTGGCGGCAGCTGTGCCTGTGGCTGTGGTTGGTTAGGAATAGTCTCGTAGTGCTTTGTGCTGGAGCTGATCATAGCTGTCGCTATCACGGGCTGGGCCATCGCTGAAAGGGTGAGGGAAACACCAGTTCGTTAATACAGTTTCTGGGCAACGCTTTTACTTGGTTTGCTTAGAAGAGTTTATGGTTTCGGTGTCCTGGAGGCGATACTAACCACGGCTACTTCCAAACAAAAACTCGCGAAATGTTCGCTGTCTGAGTTGAACAAATATGGAAAATTCTCATTTTGGCATGGCAACTAAATGAGATTTGGGAAGGCATGGCGGAGGAGAGACACAAGGAGAGACAGATAGATAGATAGACAGGCAGATTAGGCATTAGGCAGGGATCAAGGACTAGTCCGGGGTTAGGATCCTACCCCGTCCTAGTCATCACAAAGGGACGATGTAATAACACCTATTATGTATGAAGCTGTCGACGTACCTCCTCCTCCTTCCTGCTGTCGCTCCTTTTGCAGCATGTTAGCCGCATAGCAATCCGATTTGCGATTTTCGTGAAGCGCCGCCGCCTGGCCGTCAGCTGGTATCGTCTCATAGCCATGATCCTTGGCCGAGTAGCTATTGCTCCTTCCACGACTTTTCTGGGCATCCACCAGGAGAGCCGCCGCGCTATCCAGGGGACTGACGCCCAGGGCATCCTGCTGTTGCTTCCGGCTCAGTATGGGCGAGTTGTTTTGCGAGGATGGGGAATTGCGCGAGAATTTGTGCTTCTTCATAACCTACATTTAAAGATGCAATGGAATTAGCTCAAGACTCTCCTGGGGAGTAGGTAAGACTTACCTTGGCGTACATGCCCTCGATATTCTTGTTGCCCTCACCCTCCTTGGAGGGACTGAGACTCTTGCTGTGCTTGCGCTGGGGCGACGCCGCCTCTCCGGCCTCCTCATCGCCTCCTCCGCCCGCCTCAATCACAGATATGACCGAGTTCCTGCCAGAAGCAAGGTTGCTAATGCTGCCGGCGTGCAGATGGTGCGACTGACCAACACTCGACTTGGGGGTTGGCGGCAGCGGCGAGTTGGCCTGCCGTTTTTCCGGCTTCGGTGAGCCCAGATTGCACACGGATGTGCTGTTGTTCGACGAGGACGAGGCCTGGCGAGAGTGCATCTGGGCCCGCAAGCTGTCAACGGGCGGCGGAATAGGCATGTTATGATCAGTGGTGCTAACACTGCTAGCCGGTCTTCCACCGACCATGACAACGGATGGACTGGCGACTGGAACACTGCTGCTATTGTTGATCTCGACGGCAACTACAATGGGATTGGCCTGCATGGGCTGGATTTGTGCGTAGGTTTCCGAGCCGCTGGTGTAAATATCGGCGGCGGCATTGGCTGCATGACGGTTATTGGGATCCTCGATGGCGGCATACGTTTCATCTGGAAATATATAATATAAATATTGATGCAAAGAGCCATGAGCAAGCAGTGACTCACCAGAATCGTCGGATACGGTGGCATAGTGCGAGTCGTTCGCATCGCGTGATAATCCTGGGTTCCTGCTTGTGGGCTTGCCCGGTGGCTGTTGTGCCAGAATGTTGGCCAGCGGCTCCCTCACACTGATGCTCGTGTAACCCTCTGTGCAATAATAAAACATGATAAGGGGTAATGACATCACCTAAAAAACCCAAAACTCACTGGAAGAGTCTTGCGAGTCGCCGCTAAAGTGCTGGTTAGCTATTGGTGGCGTCATGTAGGGCAGATCCTGGCTGGCGGAAATCATGCCTGCTATCGCGGAAGCAGCGGGTATCTCCGCTTGCACTGGAGCCGAGTCATTGTGCTCCCTGGAGCCCTCGCTGTGTTGGGAGCTGCGGTGCATAGGATCGATGCCATCGCTGGAAGATCCCGCCACCACGGCCGCTGCCGCTGCTGCTGCTGCAGATCCGTGATTGGCCGCATGCGAGGTGGACGGAGCATTTAGCTGGGCATACGGGTGCTCGGTGCCCCTCAGCTTAGCATAGTCGTGCGGCAGACCCTTGACCCTTGAGTACGGAGAGCTGACGTCGTCCGCCTGGCTGATGGAACTGTGCTGCGACACGCTGGTCTGCTTTTTCAGGCTGGGTTGGGCTGTAAGCAAGAGTGCCGGATGTTAAAGATAAATGTATTCTAATTTTTCTTATTTCACTCACGACTCTGACTTCGGGCATTGCGGGCATCCAGCAGCTGCTTGTCCGCCACAGTCTCGTACAGTTCGGACCCATTGTCGTTGCTTTCGGCCACTGGAATGTCCGGCAAACTGCGATGAGCCGCAGTGCTCGACCTGGAAGCAATGATTTGGTTATTGCCATCTATCCAAATAGGGAGCGACTACTCACCGCTTCTCCGAGTCTGCATTGGACACTGTTGAGGCATTCAGCTCCGCCTGGGACTCGCTGTTATTCACCAGGTTGGTGACCACTATAACCTCGTCGGGATTCTTCAGCTTGACCATGCCCTCGAGGCCCATCAAGTCATTTCTGCGTGAATGGGAGGAGAGTACAGAGTGTGTCATTAGTGATACGGACGGGCGCGTTCAACTGGAACTGGGGCGGTGGGAGACCCACTTTCACTCCCTCACTGACCAGCACAGCGCTTCCTTCGCTGCTCTAGCCTCAGGCTATGGGCGTCACATCCTCGGTAGGATGCAGGACTACTTACTTGGGAATGCGCTTCTTGCAGCAGAGACACGCGCCCAGCATCACGATGAAAGTGAGCGTCAGGCCGAGAGTCGCCAGGAGGTACGTGTACGAGTTTTGGGCCTCCAAGCGCAGCTCCGACGTCGTCGCCTCCACCATGCCCATGTCGCTGTGTGTACATATGCACTATGTACCCATTTAGAGCTTACACTGGCCACTATACATATATATTTGCTACTTTTCGCTGGGCAAAACTATTATTTTATTTTTTTATATTTTTTTTTGGTAGCTGCCCTCTAAATAGAGACGGGACTTGAGCTGAATCGATATTTCGATGATTTGGCTTCGATATACCAGCGCTGAAAGTTGGTCACACTGTTGGCGTGAAAATATTTACCGCTTGATTAACCCTTGTGTGTCAATTAAATTATAAAATTGAATTTATTTCTACTCTATAGTGTCATAGAAGATCTCTATGTTGGCTGAAGTGCTACTCCGAATCAATAAATTTGAAGAGCATCAACAATTACTTTTGGATTGATGTTTTTTCTTTCGGAACTGTCGTAATGAAAATTTAAAGACCTAATTATAAATATAGCCCCCAATGATTTTTTCCACCCACATAAAACATAATAAGGTTTCATGTTTTCTCTCCAGAGCTTGTTATAACCTTGCAGGGTATTATAATTTCAGTCAGAAGTTTGCAACGCAGTGAAGGAGACGTTTCCGACCCTATAAAGTATATCTATTCTTGATCAGCATCAACAGCCGAGTCGATCTAGCCATGTCCGTTTGTCCGTCCGTCTAGTCCCTCAGTTTTAAAGCTATCTGAATGAAACTTTGCACATAGTCTTTTATATACTC
>JAEIIL010022157.1:0-10418 GCA_018905715.1 Drosophila lini
AAATCTATAATATAAACATCAAAACCAATCTGCAAGGGTATACAAACTTCGGCGTGCCGTGCTTCCTTTCTTGTTTTTATGTTAGTTTGACCACGCCTTTTGTAACGCCCCTTTCAAGATATTTTTTAATAAATTAAAATAGTCTTTAATTTTAATTTTACTAATTTCGTAGCATATTTTAAATTGTTGTACAATTATATTTTTAAATTTAATTTTGTCTATACCCCTGTAAAATTAAAATAAATGTTAATTACACCTTAAAAACAAATTACACCATCAAACCCATAGCTGGCAATTAGTCTACAATGCGTAATGTGTAATTGACAAATTACTTCTTTTTGAATTTCCAATATGCGGTCAGCAGTATGATTTAATAAATCTCTAAGCGATACTTCTGCCTTTGTTTCAGAATAAAAAGTTTGCCTGGGTCTACATTTTAAGTTTATTTGAGTAAGCGCAGAATACGCTGAATAGATATAGCATCCATGTTGCAAAGATATGGATTTTATGTTAATGTATTGCTTTTTTGTTAGCCCATTTTCAATTAAAAAGGCTAAGGCCTTATCTATCTACCTATCTATTTGTTTGGTCTGTTTTTTTTGCCGAGTTTCGTTTCGTCTTGGTCCTGCCACAGCATACGTAAAGAATTTTCGACCAGGTTTATCATGGGTCACGTCCTTTTCCATTACACTAATTTTTAAATTTGACGCGAGCTACTGTGGATGTTTCGATTTGAAGCGGTCTAGATTTCTGTTGCATTTCCCCAATTTCTGATTTAAAACCAAAAAATAAATAAATTAAATAATTAATTAATTAATCTCCGCTGAGCAACGTTTAAAACGATTTCGCCCATATTTTCCATTATAAAGTTATATACTGGAGCTTGTTGCCGGTTGTTGTCATTCCATATATCAAGCAACGTTGAATGGCAAAACTCAAATGCAACTGCAATATATCAAATTATTGCGAAATGGAACAAAAAGGAGCAAAAGAGCATGATGTTATTGTGTTCAGATAATATTAGTTGTTAAGTTTCAGCTACCACCTTGCGTTAGTCCTCGTCAACTTGTAAGTTTCATTCCACTAAACACAAATCTACATTTTTTAGTTGGGGCATAAAAACACAGCAACAACACATTGAAATATTTGACAACACAACACATATAACAAAAATATCGAGCTTATAACTGTTTTGACTTGCCATGACTTTTTGATTCCATATTAAACTGTTTTTCTTTGATTCACAATTGTTAAATTATTGAACTGCAAAGATCGACAACTTTTTCACGCTTTTTCTTTGAGGTGTGACCAGATCTCAATCTTTCAACTTCGTTAAGAAATAAGTACTAAAAAACCATTTAAAAATGTTTAAAAATTATATTTAGGGACCTGAAAGTTTTGTTAATCAGGTGAAATAGTGTTTTGTTTAATACAAAACTACAAAAAAATGTAAAAATTCCAAAATGTCTGACATTTTGCCCATAGTGCAGTGGAAGTATAATACCTCCTGATGCAATATAATATAATCGCTTAATTCTTTTTAAATTAAATAATCTACAAAATCTACGTTGCTCATTTTTTAGTTCGGTATTCAAGTGTGTACCAAATATCAAACTGAAATGTGGAATTTAAAACGCAATTCGCACAAAATTTACTCTTGGTTGGCATCAAACATTTTGTGCTGAGCGCGGGAAATTTAATTAAAATATTCCCTTGTAAGTGCCAAGCGCCGTCGGAGCATAACTGAATTTTAATTGAACACAATCAATGCGAATTTATGAAAGCTCTTAACTCTCCCGATGAGCCTCCCACAAACCGCTCCACCACCTGCGTGCCTTCGGCGCTACCAGCTCCAAAGGTCTCTGGCTATTGGCGTTAATTTGTCTGACGAGAAATTACTGAAAAGAAAAATCAACTTTACCTTTCGGATTTCAATTGAGGGAACTGCTTAGAGGGGGGTCCGGGGATAGGAAAAGGGTCCAAAAGCCGTAATTAAATGCATGGAATTCGCAGTCGGACATTTTGGACAGGAGTGGAGGGTTAATAAAAAGGTCTTTGCCACTTCGGTAACCGTAACCCCCAATGAATATTTATGCGTGCTAACGGCTCTCAAACAGTCTTCGAGGACTCCGCTGCGAGAATGGCATATCATACATCGGACTGCTTGCAAGTGAAATGCAATTAAATAAATTTAAATGCCATCTCCGTTCTCGTTGAGCACCCTTCAGATATTTATTCAGATTTTAAAGCCTGTAAGTGCAGGGAGTAGAAATAAATTCAGAGTCCGCAGCTAGCAGAAAGCGCAGCAGCCAAGTCGAAATGAAATAAATCGAGTAAAATCAGTGTGACAGGAAGAAACAATTTAAGCATGTTGGACAGGATAAGCCTTTTGAGAGAGACCCATAGAAGCCAAGGTGTCTGGGACAATGCAGTAATGCAGATGCAGGGCGCAGGGCTGAGGCGGGGCACTGCAGTTTACACACAGTTTGCCAGCGGGACATGGTCGTAGATATTCCCGGCAAAAGGGATTTGCGGAGCCAAACGAACCGAAAAGCGAACACGACATGAGGCGAGATGAGCGGCGGAGTATGAAATGTTCTAATGCAATTGTTGCTCGTGTGTGCGAGGTGCGGCAGCGGAGCCTGTGTCCGTGTGTGCCTCTGTATCTGCATCTCGTCCATGCAGTGCAGCACACACGCATGTGTCTGAGGGTGTAATTGATTTTATCGGTCATGTTAATTTTGATTAAATATGCAAATCGACGATACAAATTCGCATTTGTCGCCCACTCGCAGGGACAGCCGCTCACGTGCGAGTAGATTACCTTGGGGGGAAAGGGTCGCTGGGTAAGTCCGCAGAGTTGGGAGCGTGACACGAACCCTTACAAATAAATAAATACAAAATTATACTAGCTATTATGAATTATACTTAATATATTTATTTGAAAGGTAAAGCTTCTTATTAAATTTCCACTATTTGACACCTAAGAATACTACTAATGAATTCTAATTCAAAGCTATTTATTTTAATTGTATCTATTACATTTGTAACTTACCAGTTACCTCAATTTACTCATCTCTGGTGACACGGCTATGTGATTCTTGGCAACTTGCTCGGTCGGTCCGACCGCATTTCACGATTGCATTGCTACTAGAGAAGGGCCACCCATTGACAGTTATTATGTTACGGTATTATCTCGTTATTTATGCAGCAGATGACAAATGCAATTTGTTGTTTGCACACCGAACCTGGACCAGGAGCATAGAGCCCGGCAACTGGCAGCCCCGAAAATGGATGCGAGCACATGATAATTTCCACTCATTTGAATAATCTCCTCCTGGATGGCTGTCCTGTCCTCCATTTCCATATCCGCCTCCATCTTCTGTCCTCAATACCGTCGATGTCCGTGCTCGCTGTGAAAATATTAGCTTAAGAAAATGTCTAACGAGCTCTACGTGCTGCGCCACTCAAAAGTGTCTGCCTCCCACCTCGGCCATCCAGCCCGGGGGGCGGCAGCCTGCCGGACTTCCCCGTGACCACGCCTATTAGCTCGTTGTGGACGTCGGTTGACTTTCGTGCGGTTTTGTGTATTGATTAAAATGGCTGGCCAAATGCGAAATTGACACACGAGATGCATGGACAATTAGCAAACGTTTGCAGGGCGATATCCAGGAAGATTGTTCCCCATTGTGGAGGTGGAGGTGGCTACACCTTTCGACCTTTGTGCAGGCCCTCGGTCCGTCGGTCTGTCGGTCCCTTGGGCCCGTCACCCCAATCGAGGCCCCGACGTTATCTACCCCTGGGTGCATAAGTTGTTTGCCTATGTCTAAATGCCTAATCATAAATCGAAATCACTTGTTTAAAAGTAGAACGCGGCGACACATTGTATACCCATATATCTTATCGTGGGCTTCGGACGGCTCTAAATTAAACTAACTTTCGGCCGATCGCATATAATATAAGTTGGAAAGGTATATAAGCAAGACAGCGCCCGCGAGTACAGTCCCTCAAGGGTTAAGATTTACCCACAGGTGTCGCCATCGCAGGAAAGCTCTCAAAGTGGCCGGGGCAAGGTGTTCCTGGAACTTCTCCAGTGGGCCAGCCTCCTAATTGATGGCTCGATCAGGTCAGGAAGCCTCCCATATGATTGATGGGCCCTACAAGGAGCACTTAAAATGCGATTGAGTGGGCAAGGCCTCTCTCTGAGGCCGTTCTCTGCAGATTTCCATCTGCATTGTAATCGCACTAGAAATAGAAACAGTCGCGCAGCAGATCTGATTGCCGTGGCATGAACCTGACAAATGATGCTGCCCGCCGGTGAATGTCCTCCCCATGCCAGCTCTTTCGCCGGTCCCTTTCCAGTTCACACAAATACTGCCTGCAGGCTTTTTCTCGCCCGGCTGACAGACTGACACTGTCGAAATGACTGCGCCAAGCGGCCTAGTCAAAGGGCCCTGGATGTGAAGGCTCGGCCCCCCGGGAGCCAGAGATCTCCGGCCTCCCTCGAAACCCCTCCGAACCGAATAGAGCCGAGCTGACTGTGTGAATGGTGTCATTAAACGATTTTTCAATGCAAGCTGCCGCAGGTGAAATGTGCTCGGGCTGTGTGTACGTGTGACTTTTTATCGGTCCACGACCTTTTGCACTTTAACCTCCTGAATCGCATTTGTGATGCGGGAGGCGAAACATTTCTGTTCTGCTCTCCACTTGCCCGGAAATTGAAAATCAACTCACCTGGAGCGGAAATTATTATTTCTTTATTGACGACTTTTCCTTACCAGTCCTGGCCCCACTTTTGGCAGCCGTTCCACTCCCCCAGAGCCTCCATTATGAATGTTGCATTCTTCGCCACCGTATATTTAATGAAGCCAGCGCAGTTTTGTGCACTCATTATGCAATAAGAACACGTAGTTTTTAATCAGTATTACGTGCGAATATTGCCGAAAATAAAAGGGCTTCCCTTAATTAAATTCTTGGTGGCAAGGGCAAAGGCCCTGCATTATTGATGATAAGTTATGAACTCGAATTAGTTACCGAAAAACTTGGTCATTCAGAAAGTGTCTAGACTCTAGAGTAAGTCGTAAGCGGCTGTAACTTCCGATAGAAAAGTACTTACAAGCTGCATGAAACATTACAAAACAATGATGACTTTCTAGTAAATACGGTATAAAATTTTATGAAAATAAATGCTTGAGAAATTGCCAAATATAGACATCATAATCTGGCCTCTTTCCTTGGGTTGTGTGACACCGATGCCCGGTCAGGTTCCACCTAGGAAATAAGTTTACTTGCGGCTTATCGGGGCGGTGAAACTTTGACGGGGAGCCAATAATAAAATAGTATATAATATTTTTACTTCGAATCGCGATAAGATAGGGCCGCATACTTTTAGTACACCCGAAATCGGTTCGCAACGAAATCGTAAATGAAGAAATTCGTCGCTGCGTACCTGGAATTCGTATTTGATGGCCATGTGGCTCAAGTTGTGGGTTATATAACGACATAGTTACAGTATAAGTTGCTGAAGGCGGAAATAGCCAAGCCAGCTGATAAGACAAGAAATGTGGGTTAATACTTTCGGGCCAGAAGAAAGTCATGGCGATGGATCGAAAGACCCAAGCTGATACAATTCCTCAAGAACGGCGCGACATGCCACAGCGAAAGATTAGGATCATGTCCAGCAACGTGGGCGCATTGGAAATTTACAATATTTGCTTATCCCATGAAATCAAATTTCCAATACCCGAATACGGCGGGCGCTCATGCGATTGGCATTTATCGAAGGTGCCCGTCACTATCTTATCTCGGAAGTATGCCTGGTAGGTGCCTCGGTGGAAGCATGTACACAACCGACTGCACATCCTCGTTCGGGGCTCTTATCGAAGACCTTTTACACAATTTCTATCACCGAGCAGCGCTTGTTCTCTCGGGTTTCTGTTTACTTGCTTCCGATCCCGGCCTATATCAAGATGAAGAAACTCACGGAGCGAGGTTCTCGGACCTCGCTTATCGGCTGGGCTCCCGCTCCTGGCAGTCGCCTCAACCCGTCCCTTGGGCCCCTAGAGGACTCCTCAACCTGTTTGCCGTATCTGCCGGGTGTATTAGACGTGTTTGTCCAGCACACATTCGTCATAAGTTCGTCATATCTGCCTCGAAGCGCAGTCGATGGTTCCCACTACTCATGCTCTCGCCGAGGTATCGATAAGAGGTCCCAATCCAAATCCAGTTATCTGCCAGCACTCACACACTCACACCTGAAAGGTAAAGCAAATAAAAACCGCTGGCCAGATAAGGCGTATCGTATAAAAAGCAATATCTATGAATATATGTCATTATTTCGTTATTGAACTCCAGAGTGTGCAGTGCGTTCGATGCGTGTGTCTGGTAATTGTGGATATGTGGCTCCTGGTTCCTTTTTGGTTCGGTGGATTATAGTGTTGCGTACAGTTGTATCCCCAAGGATATTTCCGCGAACGGTGTGTCTTTGGCAAGTAGAATAGCAGGCTTATCACATGTTTCGTTCAATCTGCTGTGAGATTCTTCTATTCTACTTTCGACAAACACCCGCTATCATCACCAGGTGTGGCTGAGACGAAGCTGGCTTCCAGGTAACTAACTGAGAGTGAACGCGAGAGCTCTCCCATATCTCGCTTCATACCGAGAACTTTTTATCTTTCCGCGAGGTTTTGGCTCATTTTCCCCCTATCAGTTCGGCTGAGTCATTATTACTCCATCAGGGTTGGGTCGCAACCCGTCGAATTGAGCTGCTTCTCCGCTGATCTCATTGTCGTGCACATAACCCTATTTGGGGACCATGTGACGGCCGGGCCGCTTATCATTATTATAGCGACGGCTTTTATAGGAACCTGTGCTGATGAAATCAATTTTATATATACATAGATAAGGAACCGCACTTCTTCACGTACTTTATTGAACACTTCGAGGGGTTTTCGATAAGACTTTTTTTGAGTATATGTTCATATATAATGTCTGCGTTAATTCACTCTTTCTTTGCTTATGTAAGGTACAGAAGAAACTAACCAAGAAAACTGAGCTAAAGCGAAACGGAGAAGTTCCACCTGAAATTCGCATGTAAGTGGACCCCTGCGTATGGTCCACTTTCGTTTAGTCAATGCCATATACCAAATTGAAGCTAACGACAGTTTAGTCCTCCCCCTTTCAGGATAAAAAATAAGCGCCTATATCCATGTCATTTGTCTGTCTGCTCCACTCGCTGCCGTTTACTCCCCTTTGACTCTGCCAGTCAACATAATGAAAATGCAATTAATTTTTTCCAGCCATTTCTTTTCAGCCCCAAGCTCCGACCCCTGCCTTGGCAGAGTCAAAGCTGACGCCTCGCCCGAGAGCTCGTCTCCTGCCAGCTTCCACCGGCCCACTCCAGCCCGTACATTGCTGTTGCAATATTATGACTCCTGCTGTTTGAACCGACAGCCGGCTGAGCCGGGGTGGGGCGAAAAGCGGCAAAAGAAATGTTTATTGTGGAGCATTTTCTATGGCGATTGCAGTGGCCCTCTGCCCTTACGGCCGAGTAGCGCCAGCCATTCGCATTAAATGAGGAAACCAATTATTCGCGCTTATACAGATTTACCGCCCCAGACCAGCACACACACACACACACTCGAACAGTTAGACAGTTGGAGATATAGATGCGAGTGCCCCCGACCCCAGGATCCTTTGTTTTGTTTCGCTCCTAATGGGAGCACTCCGCCTGGCCGCAGGCTCGCTGATTAAAGCCAGGGATTGCATCAGGCGGCCCCCGCAGAGGGGATGCACTGGCTATAGCAACAGCGTCGATGAGGGATAAGGTAGAAAAGAAATAATTACTTTAAGATACACAAAGTGATATCAGATCGGCGAATAGGGGTAAGAGCAAGCTTCCTCTTTCCTTGGCCTGAGCCATCCACTTATCCCTAATGCGGCCACAATTTCCTGTTGTCCGAAAAACATTTTCACAACCATTTTGCCCACTTCTGATTGGGATTCATTGGCGCGGGCAATTCGGGCAGACACAGTCTCCTGGCGAGACAAAGGCCTACTCAACGGTTCCGTCTGGGCTTCCTGACGGCAGGTCCTGCCGCTGGCATAACTTGTCATTTGTCTTGGACACCCTTCAGCGGCAAAAATCAGAGCGAAGCTTCTCTGAAATTACCTTTCATTTTGTCATAAAAAACCACTTGAATGGGGATTCGCGCAGCCGGAAGCGGGCGTCACAAGTCACCCGCCGGGTGTCCTGCCCTGTCGTTAGGGGTAGTCTGGGCCAGCCGCAGCAATTACAGACGTTAATGTCCTGGACCTTCGGATTTGGCTTAAAGTCTTTTGGATCCGACTTCCTGTTCGCCTTGGCCGGGTTCCGGGCTCCTTTTGGCTGCTTTCATGCGGCTGTCTGTGCGCTGCACTTCTTGAAACCGAAAGCGCATTGGACACTCGCCAGGCTGCCGAAAAGGACGGTGGAAGCCCCATAGGGTTGCCTGAGAGAAGCGATAAATTAAAACGTAAATACCACTTAGCCGGGCTATAAAGCAAGTGCCCGCGCTGGCTGTCTGTAATCAGTGGGTAATTAGGCGAAGGAGAGAAAAGTGAGCAGCACACCTTGAAATTGCTTAATTTGTGCAGCCTGATTTAATGACTGCGCGCAGAAGGATACGTGGGCCGGGGAGAGGGAGCCTGCCACCGGATGGAACCGGCTAGGAGCCCGAACTTCATTTCATGGGACGCTTATCACGGACCGAGCCATAAATATGCTCCTAAGCATTCATTTTGACAGCTTCATCGGCTCAAAATGTGAGGGAAGTGGGGAGGAGTACGGTTCCGCCTCGGGTGACGTCGTCGCATCGCAGCCAAAGTTTTTTGCCGCTCCTTGTGCGCTGTGGGGAGGGGGTGTGAGGCGCTATGTGGACGCTATTGCAACTGCTGCAGAATGTGCAAAAAATTCTAAACTGCAATAAATTCATCAAATGTGCAATGGAACATGCTGTAATGTCACGCCCACGGCCCCATCCGTGCGCTCGCATGCGGAGTCCTTCTCTCCACTAAGCGCCCCCTCTTTTGGCCCGGAATTGGGTGATATTTCGTAGGCAAATGTGCAATAAATTGTAAATGTATGTTGCCCGGGCGGTGGCTGCGGCCCTTGGGCTGATGGGTTGGTGGCTTGGTGGGTGCGTTGGTAGAGCATCGTCCCCGTTGCAAATTTGTGACGCGCCCAGCGAGTTGAGTTGGTCGTAAAATTTGTCCGCTGCACGCCTGTCAACTTCTATAAGAGTTTTTTTCAGATTGTTTTTCGTTCCGGTTACTTTTTCTATGGGATATTTTTTGGTACAGCAAAATTGAGAGCTGCGATAACGGTAGCATGCAGCGAATGCAATTTAGTGGTCGGTTAGAAGGACGCGGCGCAGATAATGAAACAGGGGAACGGAAAAAACGCCAGGAGTTTAAAAATGCTTCGCCAAGGCTGAAAATATATACTTTAAATAAAAAACCAGAAAAGCATGGGTTAAGGAAATCAAACAATCAGTATAGAACCTTTTCATATTACTTCACTTCATGGACAGCATGGTTTTTCAAATAAGGTGCAGGCTAATGGTTTCAAATGGTAAATGTTTTCCTAAAATTGTTTCCTCATAATATACTAACAGTTTCCTGATTATATGATGTTGCATCCTACCTATTATCTTGGATAGTTTCAGGATAATTAAAAACCTATCCATGTCTTTTGGCCCATTGAATTATCTCTTTATTATTTGGCTTCATTTAATGCAAATGGGCCACGTCAAAGGTGAATCTTACTGCATATTTGGTTGGCAGGACTGTCCATCGCTCTACACCCTCACAATGGTCATGTCAATCGGCGCAGGTGTGGACGAGGGCACTGGTGGTGGATGTAGGCACAATGTTGCCTACTGCAGCAGAGGCGTTCAATCCCGCATTTCTCATTTGGAACTCTCGATCCTCCTGGCCGAACGTTTTCGTAATTAAGCTATTAATTAGAACTTTTATTTGAGCGCCGGGTAGAGGGAACCGCAGATAGTAAAGTTTGAACTCGGATTTAGGCTCACCGCAATCTAAAACGCACAGGGATAGGTTTTAACAGTCGCAAAGTTTAAGGAAAACAAAGGATTTAAAATCACAACAAGAAAGGAAGCTAACTTCGGCACGCCGAAGTTTGTATACCCTTGCAGATATTATTTNATTACATTTTACCTATACTTATTATGTCTACAGTTTGACAGTTACAGTTTTGCATTCTCTCTACATAACATGTAGAGAAACATCTACCGATCGTTTCTATGGTAGCTATATGATATAGTTGTCCGATTTTTATGAAATTTTTACCAAAATTCTAAAATATTAAAATAAGCTTATATCCCGGAGTAGATGAAAAAACGTTGAAAAACAACGAA
>JAEIIL010022158.1:7634-36290 GCA_018905715.1 Drosophila lini
GCACCTATGGATGCACCTATGGATGCACCTATGGATGCACCTATGGATGCACCTATGGATGACATTTTCAGCACGTTTTTAAATTTTGGCCAGCAGGCAGAGCAGCCAAGCAATGCAGTGCCCAATCAAGTACTTCCTCTAAGCAATCAGCCCACAGCTCCTACGACCGTTGCACCGACCAAGAACCTCAAGGTGCTCAGTCCTGAGCCTCTTCAAAGGATTCCTCAGCAGCCAGTGGCCAGAAAGCAGCAGCAGCGCCCCTTGGCCCAAGTGCCGATGGTTGCACAAGTAACTGGACATCAGGGGCAGGTTGTGTCTCTGACCTATACCACTGCCCCAGACGGGCTCATAACCAGTGTGTCCACTACATCCCCAGAAATGGCGCTTCCTGAGGAGCTGCAGAGTCTAACGGCCAGCCAGTTGCACCAGATACTCCAGAGTGCACAGCCCTATTTGGCCCTTCCGATGATAGTGCCCGGTGGTCAGGAAGCCGGGGAGCTCGGGCTCAAGGATGCAGCCGGGATCGTTGCGCCAACTGGGCAGGCTGTCGAGGACGAGGAAGTCGACTACGAAGAAATCGGAGTGGCCGACACCTTTGCGGAATACTGGCCTAGTAAGCTAAAGTTCGGAATGTCTCATCCGGATCCAGTGGTGGAGACGGCTACGCTTTCCTCAGTGGAGCTGCCCGACATCACCTACCAGCTGGCATTGACCACGAGGACCACTAGCTGCCTAAGTGCTCTTCAACTGGAGGCAGTGGTCTACGCCTGCCAGGCTCACGAGCAGATCCTGCCCAGCGGCGAGCGTGCTGGCTTTTTGCTGGGCGACGGAGCCGGGGTGGGCAAGGGCAGGACCATTGCCGGTATCATCTTTGACAACTACATGAAGGGCAGAAAGCGGGCCCTCTGGGTCTCCGTTTCCAATGACCTAAAGTTTGATGCCGAACGCGATCTGCATGACATCGGAGCCGACGACAAGATTAAGGTGGTGGCCATCAACAAGTTTAAGTACAGCCGCATAGACTCCGACGAAAACGAGAACTTCAGGAAGGGAGTGATATTTTGCACGTACACGGCGCTCATCGGCGAATCCCTGACTTCCAACTCCAAGTACAAGACTCGACTGCGCCAGTTGGTCAGCTGGCTTGGCAAGAAGTTCGACGGGGTAATAGTCTTCGACGAGTGCCACAAGGCCAAGAACCTGAGCCTGATGAACGTGGGCAAGTCCACGAAGACGGGCACTACTGTGCTGGATCTGCAGAAGCTACTGCCACACGCCAGAGTGGTCTACGCCTCGGCCACTGGAGCCAGCGAGCCCAGGAACATGGCCTATATGGTGCGTCTGGGTCTCTGGGGCCCTGGCACCGCCTACTCGGAGTTCTTCGAGTTTGTCAATGCCGTGGAGAAGCGTGGCATCGGAGCGATGGAGATAGTTGCCATGGACATGAAACTCAGGGGCACCTATATTGCACGCCAACTGAGCTTTAAGGACGTGACCTTTCGCATTGAGGAGGTGCCCATGTCAAGGGATTTCCGAAAGACATACAATCTCGCCGCCGAACTGTGGGCGGATATCAACAGGAAGTTCGTGAAGGCCTGTCGGATGATGTGCATCGAAAACAGGGTGCAGAAGATCATCACTTGCCAGTTCTGGTGCGCCCATCAGCGGTTCTTCAAGAACCTGTGCATCGCCTCCAAGGTGAATCACGTCGTCAAGATGACGCGGCAGGCCACTCGAATGGGCAAGGCGGTGGTCATTGGCCTACAGTCAACGGGAGAATCGCGCACCCTCGAGCACCTTGAGCGGCACAACGGCAGGCTGACCTCTTTTGTTTCCACCTCCAAGATGATCATCCAATCCTTTGTGGAGAAGCACTTTCCGGCACCCAAACGCGACTCCTTCCACCGTTTGCTCAACACGGGCGAGTTTGAGCCTGAACTCCGATATCGTCCGCCACGATCCAAGAAGGCCAAGATGAGTGCCGACTGGTTCGACGACGATATGGATGCCGAGGCTGAAGATAGCGATATCGATATGTACGAGAGCAACGATGACGATGACCGTCTCAAGGCGGGTCAAAAGAGGCGAGGACGACCCCCCAAGGCGGAAAAGGGTCAGTTTTTTTGTTAGAAGAATGTATCCATCTACTAATTCAGCCTTCTCCCCCGTGCAGTTGAGAAGATAACCATGCAGGAGCGAATCCTCCAGCATTTGTGCAACAACATGCGGGCCCAGGACAATGATGACGATGCCACGTACACTTTCGACAACACGAAGATGCAGAAGGCCAACATCACCGAGCACGATGTGGAGCGGTGTATCAGGTCAAGAGAGGTGCTCTTGGACAAGATCGAGGTCCTGGGTCGTCGCATGCCTTCAAACACGCTGGACAAACTGATCTCGGAGCTGGGCGGCACCAAGCTGGTGGCCGAAATGACCGGCCGCCGGGGCAGAGTGGTTCGCACGGAGTACGAAGGCTATAAGTACGAGCCGCGCTGTGAGAACGACACCTCAATGGACCTGGTCAACTACAGGGAGAAGCAGCGGTTCATGGTCGGCAGCAAGCACGTGGCCATCATTTCCGAGGCGGCATCCAGCGGAATTTCGCTGCAGAGCGACAAGCGTGTGTCCAACCAGCGGCGACGCCTTCACATCACCCTGGAGCTGCCATGGAGCGCCGACCGAGCCATCCAGCAGTTCGGTCGAACACACCGCTCCAACCAGGTAAACTCGCCGGAGTACGTCTTTGTCATCACGGACCTGGCCGGCGAACGTCGGTTTGCCTCCACGGTGGCCAAGCGGCTGGAGAGTCTGGGTGCCCTTACCCAGGGCGATCGTCGGGCCACCGACGCCCGGGATCTCTCGCAGTTCAACATCGACAACAGCATCGGGCGAAGCGCCCTCGAGAATGTGATGCAGCAGCTCACGGGAGAGAAGCCTCTGGACCATGCCAATGTTCCCGCCTTCTACAAGGGCGACTTCCTCTACGACTGCAGCGTGGCCATGGCGGGCGTGGGAATGCTCAATGTGCGCGAGGAGAACAAGGTGAAGCTGTTCTCCGTGGAGAAGGACAGCAACAATATATCCAAGTTCCTCAACCGTATCCTCGGCTGCCGCGTGGAGGTGCAGAACGCCCTGTTCAAGTTCTTTCTGGACAAGATGTACTCTCTGATCCTGCAGATGAAGCGCAAGGGTCACTTTGACCTGGGCATCCTCGATCTCGACGCTCACGGGGCTTGTGTGAAGTCCGTCAAGCTGATGAGGTTTCTCCGGAAGCATGCCACTGGCACTGCGGCCACCGAGCTGCACACAGTGACTGTGGAGCGGGGCATGTCCTACGAGACGGCCTTGGCGAAGTAAGTTTAGTCCTCGCCCATGACAGACACCTATCTAACCCGTTCTGTTCTTTTAGGTTCCGCAAGGAGGGTCGCCACGACCACGACGGCTTCTACGTGCTGCAGCAGCTGCGGCACAACAAGAACTCAGCTATTCTGTGCCTGCACGCCAAGTCCAATGCGCCGAAGGGAGATGATAATTCCTCACCCAACAAAATCAGCCTGCAGCTCTACCGCCCCAACACTGGGCCCCAGGTGCGCCTGGAGACGCTCGGCTCCATCTTGACGCGCTACGTGAAGGTGGAGCCGGAGGCGGCCCGCGAATTCTGGCAACATCAATACGACGTATGCCTGGACAAGTGCTCGCACGTCTATTGGAACCGCGTCTGTCCCTTTGCGGCGGGCTGCGAGGTGGGTCTCCGCGTACGCCCTTACCACGTCCTCTCTGGACTCATGCTGCCCATTTGGGACCGGATCGAGGTGATTCTCGAGAAAAGCGGCCACAAGATCCAGATCATACGCGTCAAGACCGATGTGAACAAGAAAATCGTGGGCACCGTGGTGCCGCACGGCGTCTACGACGCCCTGGTGGCCGATTTGTCCTCCGACTCCATCGTGGAGAGCCAATAATATGACGACGCTACTGGTTATGGCGAGGGCATCCATACCATCCCATGCCGGGTCCCGCCTTTAGCCGGTTTCTATTGCCACTTTAAAAATATCAACTCAAATCGTGGCATTCACTGCAATACACATGCCGTAAGCTTTCCCTTCTCAAAAATGCCAGGCACGCTCCACCAGCCGTCGAGGAGCAGGGACTCGGAGCAGGGACACGGAGCAGCTCCCGGTCATAAACAATGGCCACAAAAGCACATACGGGCAGACACTTACAGCCCGTCTGCGTGCGTATGTGATTCATACGTATTGTAGCGAGGGCTGCTACACGTACACTTGGAAAAATTATTTGCTATTACTTGGTTAGCTTACAAAAAAACAAAACAAAATAAACAAATTGTCTAATTATCTTAAATTTAATATTACCCGTTGATAGTTACATAACTTATACATCAAATTAATAAAACAAAAAACACTTCAACTCAAATGCTTATTTCAACTAATGCAATTTTTTTTATTAAGTTTAGATTTGTGTTTTTTTTTGTACTGTACAGATTCTATTTTAGTGCTGCACTCTTGGGGGAATCTGCACAGCGTCTGTGATTGCATTCCATGTTCTGTCTTGTTCCCATTGCTAGGAGACCAACTAGAGACAGAGACCCTCCCTCGGATACATTATAAATTTTAAAAGGAGCGTGTCACACATGCGAGATATAAACAAAATATACAATGGCAGTCGGAGGATGGCGAGAGGAGTGCGCGGGCAGGGCAACGATTGGCATAAAGCATGACCAAATGGCCTTGGCAAATGTCGTGCCTAAGAAGCCAAAACGCAGTTGGCATAATAACTCACGCGTGATGCAGATATCGCAGGGGCAACAAAAACAAAGACATAAAGAATTACAAGGCATATAAATTCTACATGTACTTAAATTAAAAACAATGCCACTTGAACAAATTTACTGAATGCCACTATTGTCTCTAGAATTAATAAATTATAGGGTCAAATAATCGACATTATTTATTAATTAAAGTATTACTTAAGAAAGTAAGATTGTATAACAACACTGAAACCTGTTCCCAAATATTTGTCACTTAAAAAATTAAATATTTTTCTAATTGTAATTTAAAGAGAATAAAGCATTGTGGAATTTCTTGTTATCCTTGATTGGGGATTCTTCAGTTCCCAGCAGTATAAACATGAGATATTTGTGAGAAAATTAAAAAACACACTGTGTACTTGGAATTCTCTGGAAAAACACAGAGTCTGCCGGAACACCAGTGCTTTCGCAAGGCACAAACAGTTGAGCACACACACACCGGTGTGTGTATATGGGTTTGTTGTTTCTGTACGTGCCTATCATAAACTTTATTTGCGCCAACGTAGCTGCAAAAAAAAAAAAAACAACAACAACAAGCGCAAGCAGCGGCAATCGCTTTAACGTGGCCAAAAACAAACAAATAATATATAAAATTCTAAAACATAAAATATGAGCCTGTAAAGTATGTGTGGCGCATAAAAAATATAATCATATTACGCTATACACAAATGTATATATCTATAGTCATGTGAGCGCTGGGGAATCTCGCTTGGCGCAACCAGTAATTTCTTGAGGGGGCGTGTGCCATCATTTCAGATTGAAGTTAACAAAATATTCATATTTTAACAAACGAAAAGTAAAGGAAAATGCCATTACGTGATGCCCTCGAATCGAAACCGGGAAAACGGGGAGCGGTACACTGAGCACACACACATTTTGGCCACGCCAAACATGGCGTATACGTAACGCAATTGAGTTCCACTCTCTCTTCCCTGCCGTCACTTTTGCCGCGAACTTTACGATGTCCGCAGTACGTCCCTGATGGCTATGTCGGGGCCATGCAACACGGATTGAAGTAGCTTAAGGTGGGACTTACAATTATTGAGAGATTTCATTAAATTTGCAGGTAAAATCTGATGGCGGTAAAACAATTTTGGACCCAATTTCGTATCTCCACTTAGGGGGGATATTTTGCCAAGTTATTTTTATTTATTTTTATGGGGACAGGGGGCCACTTCAAAAGTCCTTCATTTAATTTAAGCGACTACCATATATTTTGTTAGCCCACATATTTCATTTGTAGTCGGTCCCCCCTACGATGTCCCTACCGACCGACTACGCTGTTTTGGCTCTTTGGCAAATTATTCACAATTTGTCATTTGTCTTTGATTTATTTGCATTTTAAAGGCTTTCAACGGCAGCGATGGCGATGGCGACATCGCCGACGTAATAAATTTCAGCCTGGTCCTGTCCCGGGCCCGGGACTGTCTACCTTTTGGTAGCTGTCGGCAATGGTTTTTCTTTGCCGATGGCCCTCCTTCGGGTTCGCCTCCGCCCGGCGTTCCTTTCGGGAGACCTTCCGCCGCTTCGCTCATACTTTAGACTTAAGCACAATTTGTAATACTTACAAACGACATTCAATTTCCACATGGTCTCCAAATACAGGCCATTCACATTTGGATTTTCCGCACGGCATGTTATCGATTTGCCATCGTCGTCTGTGGTCGGCACAAAGCTCAGCTCGGAGCGTGTCGAGTTCTTTGATATGTCGTCCTGTAAGAAAAAGAAAAGAGGAAAAAGTGCACAGAAAATATAAGAAAATGTTTCTGCATTAATTAAGTTTTCCCCGCCGGCCGGGCCCAGTCGAGACTGAGGCTCAGACCTTGCCTCGGCCCAGAATTTCCATTTGGTTGGCCCCTTTTGTGCTTTTTTGCTTACAAATTTGTCGAAATATTTTATGTTTGCAATTTAAAATTTATTAGTATGTTTGTTCGGGTTTTATGTGCCACGTGAGGGTGTGTGTTTGAGCGCGTATGTGCTTGCGGGGTATTATAAATTTAATGGCAGACAGGGACACCAGCAAGGCGTCACACAATTAGTTGTGCTTCGTTCTCCCCATAGTTGGTATGGTCATAAAGGGTTTTCCCCCGCCCCAAGTAAGCAGTTCACACATTGCTCGAATTGCTCTAAGGCAGGGTTTGCCGAGATATGTGATGCGGGCTGGCGGTTTGTGGGTGTTAAAGTGCTGGCAGTTAGCAGCCACATAAATCCCTCCACTCGGTGGCAAAATATGATCGATTGGACGTTAAGTTCAATTATTTTGGTGACCGGAGGTCATTTTGGTCGGGTTTCTGTAAAAACTTTGGTGTTTTCTTTTAATATTTATTCATTTCAACCACAAAAACAACTTTATTGTAGACTTTCTATAATAACTTTTCACCTTCTGTGTTGATTTAAGTTTGAAATAGTTCACATATATTGGAAATACTTGGTACTAGCTAAGTCCATTAATTTTATTGGTGTCATTTTCATTAACATATTATATACCAATATAAACTAAACATTTATTAACAAGCGCAGATAACGCTAATTATTATGATTGTACAAAAAGTCTGAGCAAAAATTAAACACATACATAAAGCCGATTCATATTAATAAATATTGTAAACGATAACATTATATCTTCTTTCTAAATCAAATAAATAACTATTAATACATTTTTCTTTATTCCTAAATCAAATAAATATTATTTTATTTATTGTTCAGCACCCAGTCTTCCCTTTAGCTCAGACTATTTACGTTCGCTGGCTAAACTTCTCAATTAGACTGTCTGCAGGGCCTTGATTAATGCCTCGCTTCCACGGCTAGTACATAGAACACCCACAGACATATTAGAAACCCCAAAGTAGGGTACGAAAAGGCATGTAAAACATGCTGGATGGCAGGACCGAGGACATCGAGGAATGGGAGCCCGGGCTCTGCCGCATTAAGGCAACTTTATGCTACATGAAAACTAGTGAAAAACATTTCCGGTCTTTAAAAACATTTGCCCCGGCACAGACCAAAACGGCAAAGCAATCAGCTTGCATATATATATATGTATGTATATATAGGCGGATAGACACGGACATAAACAACGAGCCAGACCTGAGAGGCCCGGTTGGGATATGCCAAAGCAAAGCTCGACTCGAGGTCCCGGCACACAAAAATGAATTGCAACAAAATTGCACCAAAACTCCCATAAATTTGTCCAAAGTTAAGGGAAAAAAATTAAAAAAGAAAACAAAAACCACACACAGAAAACTGGCTTAGAATACAAATGTTTTATATACCCTAGAGGCTTTTTTAAAAAGAAAATACTAACGATTAAAAAGGATAGATATTATTATTAAAACAGAGAAAAATGTGATCCTTAACATTACTTTTTAATAAGTAATTACCATTGATTTATAAAAAAAAATTAAGAAAAAGGCCAGGCGAAATTTTCCTAAAATGCTGGGTATTTCGAAATTTCAACTCTCCCAACTTTGCTCCACTTATATCTATATTAATTTAAGAATTTCAGTGACTAAATATCTGGTATAATATTTAATTGTTTAGATAAACCGGCAAACAAAAATATTCTTTATAGAATGTTAAAGTAAGTAACTAACAATATTATATACCATGCTCTAGTGTCAGTCTAGAGTCTTGTTAATATTGATGATACCCTTAGCCAGTCAAAGGGAAAAAAGTGGGAGAGCCAAAGCAAAATGCAAAGCGTACTAGAATCGTTTGTGTATTGTGGAGTTTATATCACATTATCTGTGTTTATTCTAACCAAGTTGTGGGGTGTCTGGGGCCGCTGGTCGAGGACCCAGCTGCGAGTGTGAACCACGCCCAGGCACAACAAGTGGGTGGCAGGTCATGTCTGTCCCTGCACTATCCTGCGATGGTGCTGGCGGCGGAGATGGAGGTGGCCACGAGTTACGAGCTCCGTTTGTTTGGCATGACTGTGCAAACACAATAAGTTATCGAGCTGAACGTGAGTCAGTCAACAGCAGCAGAGAGAGAGCCAGCCAACTAGCTGCGTCGATTGCGGTCATTCCCACCCACTCCAATCTAGTCCACAAAACCAAAGCCACCACCCTCCACTTCCACACCCACCCAGTGTCACCCAGTGCAGCCCGCCCCCTCACCTTTGTGCGGCGTAATTGGCGTTTTCCCTTGTACCAGGTGATGATGGCATTCGGCCGGGAGCCGGAGGACTCGCAGGAAACCTCGTAGCGACGATCGGCAATCATCGAGCTGGGCGGGTCCAGGATTTTCACCACCAGCGGCTTCACTATAATTGGACAGGAAGAACATTCAATTCAATGCAATTGTAATTAAAACTGTTTACCATAATATTTCATGGTCTCATAATTGCAGTTCGTTTTGTACGGCAATCATTTCCAACCACCTTCGGTTGTGTTTACCAAGTCTGTCGCTGTGTGTGTGTCTTTGTGTGTACTTGTGCCAGTATCAACAACAATTTGTGTCTATTACGTCTCGACAGCTCTCAAGTGCTGCACTTCCTGGCAGGATTATGACTTTGTCCGGCCATCGGTTGCCGTGTCTGCAGCTCGTTGATACTCTGCTTCTTGAGCTGCTCCTGGCGCATTGTGTTTTACGTTTCCACCTTGGAACTGGGTCTACAATCGTGGTAGGGATTGTGGCTTGGATAGGGGAAAAACGAGAGCACGGGCTTCTGTGGGAACACGAGGACCTGACATTCGAGCGTTGACGCCCCCCATCGACAATGTTGTTCTCCAGTTAGCATATAATTATTTAATGGCCCTTATAATGCTGCAATGAGTTAGCTAAATGCTAGCCTTGTGGCTCATGAAAAGTCTAAGCTAAGGTTATAGCCTTAAAGCAGAGTTGGCCCAGCAGAGCACTCGAGAGGTCCTTCGCAATATACACAGGCACATTGGTTGATTTCTTGGACTATTCGTGTGAAATGTCGTGTATTAGCTTAAGTTTATTATGTTTTAGAATGTACTAAAAGATTTTTGTATTTTGTATAGGTTTTGCTAATTTCATTTCAATTTTTCCGGCATCTTAAATTCTATATAGCTTTGACTAACGTCAGAGTTTAAACAAGCAAAAAAGCACACCCTACTTACAGTGCATATCCAGTATGAAGCTCTTCTCCTTGGGCTTATCTAATTGCGTATTCAATGCCTGACATGTGAATACGGAATTCAAATCGTTGCGCTGCACCGATGGCCACAACAGACGGTTCTCGATAACATCGCCGGAATTGTGCTCGTTTTGATTGTCGACGAGCAGTCCATTTACGAGCCACCGGACCTGCGGTTGCGGCCGACCTATTGGGATAACCCAAAAAAAATATCAGTAGTTGAAGGAGCGTAAGTAGAATGGTTGTAAAAACGAAAAATGGTGCAAATTAAAAAGTCAAGCTTGAGAAAATACCACAAGCCAATCCTGGGGGCCAAAGCAAGCCTTGCCCAAGCAGACTTTGTGATATTTTCATTTGCTGCCGTTTTCGTCCTGCGCCGTTTTTTGCTTTTTGCCGGTCAAAGCTTTTAAGGAAATTAACAGGAAATTGTCTAGCCGAGCATACGGATGTGGCTCGTGTGTCGAGTGTGTGTGTGTGTGTGTGTGTGTGTGTGTGTATCGGGGTATTGGGGTTAAGTTCGTCCTTTGTAGTCAGGCAGCTCAACTTTCAACTTACCGCCCACCACACGACAAGTGATAACGATATCGTCGCCCTCCTGCTTCGGCCCCAATTGAGTGCCATTCAGCTGACGACCCCAACGATCCAGGATGATTGGCTGCTCCGGAAGGACTAAGAACAAACAAATGAAAGAAGGGGAGTGATGGTGAGGAGGGTACATTTTTCAATGGCACTCATGAATACATTTCCAATGTTTCATTTGGGGCAACACTCACTTATTACTGACAAATTGAAGCGGAAGCTTTGCGTTTGACTGGTGCGAAAGTCCACACGACAGCGGTAAATGCCCTGATCATGACGCTTGATATCCTGCAAAAATTGTAAGTTATTATTTGCGGTTGCAACGGGGGTAAACAGACGTTTAGCATGCACACACACACTGTCGCCTGTCGAAACACTTTTTCCAGCCTTATAATTTTCCATTACTATTGCATGACACCGAGAGCGTTTGCGGTTAGCCTTTGAGGGGGCTTAGTCCTAGAATACTGTCTGTCACTCTAATAAAATTTTGTTTTGGCCTGTATGTCTCTGTGGGTACGGTTTTCAATAAGCTTTTTCAGTTTATTGTCTTTCTGACTGAAAAAGAGCTCTCTCTCAGGAGCTCTCAGCCAGTTGTCCGAGCCAGCTCGGTCACACATTTAATAATTGAATTGGGCACGTCAGGATTTTGTTCAGAAAAATGTATAGTTTCTGCTTGAAATTTTACTCAAATAAATCTAGTCTGTGCTAATTGATTTTACTAAATAAAACTAAGAAAACTAAGCAATGTTTTGATAGTGTTTTGATTTTGTTGTAGGATTTAATTTATTTTGAAGTCACTTTCTATATATTAAAGTGAAATCATGCGCAAATATAATTTCTTAGTTAACAGCTGGCTTATTGTACCTGATATTAAGGTATTTTATTAACAGGGTTTACAGGGTATGTCGCTGTGGAATCACGAGTAGTTAATGTGTACCGCAATGAAGTCAGACTCTCAACTGATAATTAAAAATATTAAATTCCGTGTCACTTAATAGAAACGGGATTCGTATTTCTAATATTATTTTCGTTCAAACAGCAATGGCTCTTGACCTGACTGGCTTTTGATTGAAAGTGCCTGAAAATCATTCCCAGAACAGGAGTGAGTGTGCCTCTCCTTTCATGACAACCACTCCAGGATACTTGGCTCCTCCTGCATTCGCTTGCACTCATAAACAGCGCAAAGTTAATTGGCTCGCAATTGAAACGCAATTAAAATGAATTTATAAGCCAGACTAATTTGAGAACATAATTCATGACTTCTCCTTCCCTCGGCCAGCTGGAATTATCCCTCATAAGGAGCCCTCGCCAGCGATCGCCGGATTTATGGTGGCCGCCTTTTCGTGTGCATTTCACATTCATTTCAAAATGCAGCTCGTTAACGAACCTGCTGTCCCCGAACCGCCCTGCTGGCTGTTTATTGCTTAACTCACTTAAGACCCCGACCGAGTTGGCCTTTAAAAAGTCAAATGCCAGGCAAGGCAGCACTGGCCCTGGCAAGGGCAATCCACGGCGAGACGATGCGAAGGCGACTGCGAGTGCGATGAGTTGAAGTAGCAAACACATTGCATAAGTACGTAGGACTCTATACACCGACCGTCGACAGTCGGCACACACAGCCCTATCTATGTGTTGCATGACAGAAACGCTAAATCAAGTTATCTGCAAACATGCAAGACATTAATAAACATTTCGCGTGCGCCAGGCAATTTAACAACTTTTGATATCTAAATTTGTTTTCCACATTCCATTCGGTTTCCTCGACTCTTCTTGGCCATGTTTTCGCCATTGCTACTTCCGCTAGTTGCTTGTATTTCGGCTTTCTCTTTTATTTTGCACTGGTTTTGTCAGCTTTTAATTTTTTTGTGAAACGCATTTCAGACTTTCATTTAAATGTTAGCACTTGCAAAATAATTGGAATTTATTATCTCTGGTTGTATTTGAAATAATCAATTTAAAGTCTAAATATTTATTTTAAATTAAAGATTTAACTTTGATTTGCTTTTGCTTAAATTATATTAAATTGAGAGCATTTGGTTAGTCTTATTTCCCGCATTTCTTATATGTGCAGCATATTCAAAAGTGCGCTCAGTGACCCCAATAAATAGACAACGAAGTCATCCATTCCGTTGCATTTCAATTCAATGTCGCATTTAATTCCAGATTACTTAAAATATTAAACCCACCCGCCCTCTCACTCTGCCCACTGAAAATTAATGGGCACGGATTCTCGATCCCGCGGGTAAATCTCACCTTAATTTCCAAGGTTGCTGGCTGCGAGTCAAAGTGGAATTTGGCACGTGAGCCAAAAACCTCCGGGGCTGACCAATGTCGGGGCTGGTTCCGGCTCTCCTTATCGCGCACATCGAAGCTGGAACGAGGGGGGAAGACGAGAGACACAAATACATTAAATAACACGGAACACGGAGCCACGAAAACACCCGCCGCCCATCCACGATTAATATTTAATTTGGGCCCGGTTCGCGAATTGAATCAGGCCCCGGAATTCCAACCCACTCTGGAATTAATGAAATCCATAGCCAATATAAGTCAGCCGCCCCTCACATCCCCCCTGCCGCCTCTAAACTTTTTGCACGAGAATTAGCGTAATTTATTTCGGTTTGCTCATTAGGCCGTGCAAGTCCAGGGGCGGAGAGGAGCCAAAGCCTCCGGGTCTTGCACAGCCTTGCCAAATGCAATTTATGCGCAGCAGATAAAATTATTTTTTGTTGTGCGTTTTTTTGTTTTTGACATAATATTTTTCGATTTTCAGTGAACATTTAAGCTTACTGCTACTGCGTTTAATGGGCCAAGTTTTCGATTCCAGAGAGTTGAGCAAAACTTCTTAAGAGCTGCTGGGCTTAAGACTCAAAAGACATGTCTAAGAGAATGTGCATTGCCAATCTCAACGAAATGTTTACAGAATAATTATGGAATTTGAAATTTTAAGCTACTGTATCCCAAGTTAAATTAAATTGCTTACCGAAAAGCAAGTAATGCAATTTTTAAATATTAAAATATAGCCTTTAGCCTTCACTTTGGCCTGCCGCGAGTTTAATTTGATTAAAGCAACCGCTGTCAATTATATTTTCGGCTGCAACAGTGTCAAATTTTGAAGCCAGACCGAGGAGGACTGTCTATCCAAAGAGGTCCTTAGCTGCGCTCTCTGTCGCTCTTCAGCTAGCCCCTCAGCCCTTCCTCCCTGTCTGCCCCAACAGCGGCTGCTGCGATTGCAGCCACTTCGGCTGCTTTTTGTGGCTGGCTGAAATTTAAGCGTCCTTTGTATGCAACACACAATAATTTATGCGGGAAACCGTCGAACTTGCCTGCGCACTCGCTGCGAATGCAACAACTTAATTGCGGCACGACGCCAGTCGGCAGCCGGGCTCAAGTGCGGCAACACCAGGAGCAGCAACAGCAACAGCCACAGTGGCAACAGCAATACCAGAGGCTTACAGCGAGAGGGAAAGCCCCAAAAGGACACTGGGAGAAATGTTGGATTTATACAAATACAAAGGGCGAGATATGTTATTTGATTTTATCTTTCGTTTCGTTTCAAGGCAAAGTTTAGGAATCATTTTAAACCACTTAATTGGAATTTAGGTATTAAATATTAGTTAAAATATTTCTTAGTAGTCTCTATTTAAAGTAATCCCGTGCCTAAAACAACATGAGAATAAAATGCGTAACACTGTGTCAATCAAACAATTTATTAAATCTTGACTTGTTTAAGACAAGTCCATCAAAGTTATCCAGTTTCGCCCAGTGTCCAACGTTAACCCAATTTTTTGTATTATTTTTTAGTTCCCTTAGCCGCCATTTTAATTAAAAAACTAAAAAGCAGTTGGACTTTATTTAATTGGAAGTAGGAGTGAGAGTGCGACTGAAAGAGCAAGTGCCGCGTGTGCAAAGGAAAATTGTCGAAAGAGTGCCCAACTTAATAACAGTTCGCAGGGAGTCCCGGAGCCTATGCAGAAAATGTTTATGGCTAAATAATACGCAAATGCGAGCAGCGCGACTCCGGGCAAATTGAGTGAAATGGAAATGCACCGGGAGTGCAGCAAGGATGTGGGGCTTACCCACAGGACGAAGGCCGGGGTTGTCAGGACAGGAAATAAAGCGCACTGACTGATTTAATTTAGAAATACCCTTCGGGCAAATTGACTTTGGCTAACTGGGACGCAGTCTGGCGGCAAAAATGACTAAAACAATTCGCTTCTGCGGAAAGTTTAAGTCCAAGTTTGGGACAAACGACTGCCAGGGAATAAAATAAAATGAGTTAAATTCAAGCTTCGAAAGTAGCAGTTAGCTTTAATATTAAATTAGGTCTTCAAATGGTAGTGAAAGTAGAATACATTTTGTATTAAAAAGAGATTTTTTTATAACAAAAATGAATATATATGTACATGCATTCGTTATTGCTGAGCTTGCTTTAAATATAAGTTAAGGTATCCATGATTTTTTACTACATAGTTTAATCTTACAGAACGCCTCGAGTAACTCTAGCTTAGAGGGAAAAAATCCCTTGGTTGACAACCAAAAGGCGCAACGGAGCATGAAAATGCCGTGAATGCAATTAGAAGTAACCCCTTGCAGGCTTTCAGCCAAGAGCCAGCAATTACAGCCACTTTACCGGGGACTCCACTTCAGTCGACCTGTGATCTGACCTGCATTGGCTTCGCAATTTTCCGTAATTTAATCTTTGGCGGCGACGCCTGGCTCGAATATTTTGGACTACACATAATTCCTGCGGTTTGTCGGGCCCCGAGGTTAATCACTCTAAATTAGGTAAACATAATTAAGTTAATTCCATGGCGCTGACAGGGCGAGCAAAAGTCAAACAAAAAATGTGAAACAAAAACAGGTGGGGCGGGAGCTAAGCTAAATCACACATTCTTCTGGCGAACACGAGCCCTGCTAAATACACACCCCGGTGTGCTAGACAGGGAAATCATAGCATACTTATGTGCGTCGGGGCCCCTAACGATTTAAAAAGGTAGAAGCTACTCTCGAGACTCTCGTTTGCATTTAATTATATGTGTGCATAAGCCGAGACAATGGACCAATTCAGCCCTCCAGACATGGACTCGTCCTGGAACTTGGAAGCTAGAAACTGGAAACCGGAAACTGGGACTCACCTATAGAGCGGTATGCCCGCATTATCGCGGAACCATAAGACCATATACACGTTATCCAGCGGCTCCGTGATGGGGCAGGGCAGAGACACTGATTTCCCCTCGACGGCATCAATGTCCTTCGTTTTTACTGTGGTTCAGTTCCAGGCAAATTATGTTGTCACGGTTTGCGATGGTTTTTGTTCGGATTTTTTTCGTTGTTTTTGTTTGTGTGCGGTTGGACAGCATCAGCATCAGCATAGCCATGAAAATAGAAAATAAATGCGTAAAATTTGTTAATTAAATGTTCCATTCCTCCGCCGTTCGCGCGGGCACGTTACCGCGGCATGCGTGGCTGCCTCGTTGCGAGTAAAGCTTTTAGCAATTAAACGTTGATGGCGGCTTAATTCCTACGTTATTACAAATGCGTAAATTTGAGCCGCCCTTTACGATGCCGCACATACATACATATTCCGCCCCTATTGGCTTAGCAACCGCCTGCGGGCTGCCGTATTTATTTATTATGCATGTGCAAATGCGTGCACCAACATTTTTTTCGTCCTTTCTGTTCGACAGGCTTTTAGGCCCTTTTATTGGATGCAAACTTACAAAGCTCATCAGGCGGACTTAAAGTTTGTGTTTGTGCAGAAAGTAACATTAAAGAAATTTAAGCAAACATTTGAATCCAAGGAGTGTATCCTAAATTAAGACATATAAGTTGGGTGAATAAGAGAGAGAGTATAGTATCTGTTGTCAATGATAAACCTGTGCTAAGGGGGTTGATTATAATTTTAACTTAAGTTCATTTTACAGATATTTGTAAATATTTTTAAATTTTTCATATTCGAGATACTATTTAAATTTATATAATAAATTTAAATTTATTTCCTGCTTTCTTTTGTAACCTCAAAACGCTACCAGTATATTTTTCCGCCAAGTCAGCAGAAGCATAATTATTTGCCTCTTAAATTTCTTCTATTTCATGGCTCTATGCGGCGTTTTAGCTGCAACAACATTTTGGCATTGAATCAAGCCGCACAACGACAGCAACAACAACTGAGTCGGCTGTCACATATGCTGCGGCTGCTTTTGTTGCTGTCTTTCTTTTTGTTAATGTTGCTGTAGTTGTTGCTGTCCCGCGTCATCCTATATCAAATGCGTGTAGATAAAAGTATATATAAATATAAATAAAAATGTCTGCGCTGAAAATATTTCGAATCATATCAAAAGCAAAAGCGGCCATAAAAAATCGTTGTAACATCCTTCACATCGCGCCTCGCCTCCCTCTAAGCCTACGAGTTCCCCTTCGCCCATTCTTCGTCCTTCGTCCTGCTCTTGTTGTTCTTTCTTTCTTCCTTATTTTGTTTTTTTTTGTGCTCTCTCCGTTGACTTTATGTGTAAATATGAAAAAATGTCATTTTATTGCCACAATGCGTCGAAATTTTGTGAAAATTTATTGCGCATACGCAACGTTGTACAATAAATATGCGCTTAAATGCCCCCGAAATGTATGGGTGTGGGTGGGCTTGTGTCAGCATATTTTATGCTTTGCCTGTTTGCTTAGCACTGCCGCCTCTGTGGACAGAGGCTGGTTCACTGCATCCGACCAGCAGTGATCCATACAGACTCGGAAAACAGAATCCGAAAATGTGAGTGGGTTCAAGTGTCTTAGGTATGACTATAGCCCTATGGCACTTGGGAGTGTCTTTAAGCGATTTGAACTGATTGCTGAGCATATTGAGTAATTAGCACAATATTTAGAAATTTTTATACTGCCTTAATATATATGTGATATTTGCACAGGAAATTCTACTTTGACTTGTATAACTATGGCACAAGTACTGGTTATAACAAGTTTAAGTAAAACTGACACACTTCTCTTTAAAGATTTTTTTCTGAGTTATCTCAGATCGAATCTCTTCGAACCCCTTTCCTTTGGCATTTTTATGAGCCTTGGATTTCGCTGGACACCTTTTCGGGGCGTCCATTAGTCGGGCAATCTTAGCTCCAAACCAGGCAATCCATTGCATTTTCTAGGTGCTGGTGATGGTGCTGGTGCTGGCATACTCCAAAAAGGCAAGAAGATGAAGCGAAATGCATAACGTTGACTGCATGGCCAAACGACTGGAAACTGCTCGGGCCCGCCCTGCCAGATCTCAAAATTGTCTGCTCTGCTCTGCTCTGCTCTACTCAGCTCTCCTCGTTTTGGCTGCATTTTTGTGTCGCCTTTGGTTTTGGCCTTCACTTAACTACAGCAGTCAGCTCTCGACAGCTCGTGCATGTTAAAAGCTATTTAAATATGCTCTCTTTGAATGCCTTGATTGGCTTACTTGGGCTCTCTCCCAACTCGGAATGTCATTCCTGACCTCCGACCTCGCCTGCGTTTGCTTTTGCCTTTGCCTTTGCCTCGTCTTGACTCTCCGGCGCCCTGGTGCTGACAAAAAGGAGAGAAAAGCCAAATGAAATAACAACGAACATAGATGAAGCAGTGAAGTGCTAGAGCTGCATAACCTCTTTGCATGAATTAACCCCATAACGACCATTGAGCACCGAAGACCAAATTGATTTGCTGTATCTAAACTTGGGAAATGAATTTCAAAGTTTGGTTATGATTTTGGAGCTATAAAAAAGGACCAATCATCTTAAAAAACGTACCTTTAACATATTTGAAAACCCCATAAATTCTATGGATCAATAATTCATCTTTTATCCATTAAATCCTTGAAACTATTATTATAAATCTCCTGTCCAACTTGGGTTAAGACAACCTCAATCAGTATCAGCTACCATATATATACACATACACATGCACACCGCAATGCAACGCCCCATCACACAATGGGCTGACACGCCCCCAGCCCCACCCCATTGAAACACCCGCATTTAGAAGCTCTCTGTTGATGCAATTTCAAATGCAAAACTTTAATGGAATTTTGCGCTGGCTGTGTGTATTCGTTTGGGTGACAATAGTTCAGAACAACTTGACGCACTCGCAAGTTTTGTGTCAAATGCATTTTGCACATATTTTGTTGCATATTTCGAAGGGCTGGTGCGGCTGGTGCGGCGGAGGCGGAGGCGGAGGGGATTAACTTCATGTCAGTGGGTTTAATTGATATTTAACAAGGAGTCTCCGGTCGCAAAGCAATTTCTATTCCCAGACATAATTGCCGGCGGGCCTCGAGCCCTGCAATTACCCGTAATGGTAAACTTAACCATGACGCAACCAGATCCTCAAATGTGGCTATTTTCATGACATTAACACGTCACCAGACTGAAGCACTCTGGGATGGAAATGTAACATGTTTACTAGGGGCTTTTCTGTTTTTTTTTTTTTCTCGATTAATCGTCGGCCTCATTAGGGTCGAGTATTTTTATGAGGCCCCAGGGGGCTCAAGGAAATTGCAGTGGTACATAGGTGGAGTTGGCCATGAAATTAAATCCAGATTAAAGTCTATAAGTCGTCATATCTCGCTACACAGACTGGACAAAAATATTTGTAAATTTACCTTTGTGAGGTAATTATAAAAATAGAGGTTTAAAGTAAAACTCTATATGATTTTGTAACAAATGAAAGCAAATTTAAATGATTTATTTTTATAATGATATTGAATATAATTAATATTTTAATTTTTATAATTATTTGTGTTATACTTTTAGCTTTTTCTAGGACATACCGCCTCAATGAGCGACCTTTAATTCATTTAAAAATTCTTTGCATGCTGCTCCATTTTTAATTAAAAAAATTAAAA
The DNA here is from genome assembly GCA_018905715.1 of Drosophila lini. Lineage (NCBI taxonomy): Eukaryota > Metazoa > Arthropoda > Insecta > Diptera > Drosophilidae > Drosophila > Drosophila lini. Next base: position 27,012 of record JAEIIL010022158.1, read on the forward strand.
ACACCAACGGAATCCTGAGAAAACCACATTCAGTCAGCAGTTCGCCTCGACATTTTTCCCGATTTTCAATGTATATTTACTCTTCTGATTTACTGAGCCGATATTTTTTTATCTGTTTCATGTGGTTGGCTTTTTACAAATTACAAGCATTATGGTTGCGCATTAAGTCCGCTGAAATTACTCTGTGTCGAGTACTGTCAGTAAGTAATCCCTTTTCCATATAACCTCCTGGTATCTCTCTCCCCTTTGGCTTTTTGCATTATACCACTGAGGCATTTCTGATATTAAAACTCTTACCTCATTATCGCCGAATCGATGACTTAATTTTGATTGCCAACCATGGAATATCCAATTTTGTGAAGCTAAAACCCAACGCTATAAAAAGTATGAATAGTTGACAACCAGGCATTTCAGGTCAGGCAACGGCAAAGAAGGAAATGAAAAAAGAGTTTTGCATTTATTTTATTATATTTCAAATTTAATCAAATTGAAATTTAGCCGGGACGAAGGCTAACGGCAAATTGGCAGACAGCCAACATGAAATAAAATTTAAACAAAATTGCAGAGGCAAAAGAGACAAAAAACAACGATATCCAGCAGCAGCAAAAAATATTCAAATCTAATGATATTTTGTCATAAAATTCAATTAAATTTTCCAAGAACTTGTCTCTGGATTGCAGGCTGAAAATGTAAATCCGAGTTTATTGGGTTTAAGGAGCGGAGGGAAAACCATTTTGCTGGAATATCCATATAAATTTCAAAGGTTGGACTCACAATAAAATCATACTTTCTTCTATAAAGAAAACGATTTATTATTGTACGAGTCTATACAATTTAATCGTTATTTAATTTGATGCACAATACCAGAGATATTTGATTTAAGCCGTCTCCCCTCCTGTCGCTTCAGATGCACGTAACAAGCAATAATCAGGAAGAATGGAAACAGGAAAAACTCAAATGGGATGAGCTCAAGCTGAAAGGGATGCAACGACAAGGAAAGCTGGATGAGAAGCAACATTTGCAGGTGCGACAGCCATATACAAAAGCAACAACCGGAGGAGCGGCAGCAACGGTTCCATCAGAAAACGAGATAAAAGCAATACCAATCGCAATGGCAGCAGCAATACCATCTCCAGTCCGACTGAATCGATTTGGGGCTCAACTACGGAATCTGCATAGACAGGCAACAATGGCAACAGAGCCGGCCAGCTAAAGCAACAATCGGGCCAAACAACTAAGCCCGGCTTTATAATAAAGTAACAGAAATCTGTCAGATGCCCCTCACTATCCTCCCCCATAACTTTGTGACCTGACCTGGCCCTGGCCCTGGTCCTGGTCCTGAACCCAGACCCGGAACTTGGAAACGAGGCTTTGGGGCTTCTCGTTGTTGGGTATTTGCGGGCAATCATGTCGTCTGTCTGAACTGGGCCAGGCCAGAAGGCACTGTGGGCGGAAAGTTCAAAGGTGTTGACCATGTCGGGGGCAAAAAAGCATGGCGAATATTGAATTTGTTTTAAATGGCAGGCATAATGAGACGACAGGAGTGGCGAAAAAGTTTCCAGCTCAGCTCCCTTGCCCGTTGTCTGTTTTCCCCTACAGGGCTCTGGTTGTGGCCAGGCCAGGACAGGCGATTTATGGCTCCTGAGGGCGTTTTAAGTGCTCCCAAAATTTAAATATAATTTGTTTAGTTGACTTTTGTTAGAGGCAGGCCAAATATTTGATGGCAAATTCATCTGAAGTTAAATAAGCCAATCCGTTGACTCGCTTACAAAATAGATTTAAAGCATTTTAGTACAAAAATAAATATTTTAATCGCAGGAGAAAAAAATTGTTTTCTAATCTTTACATATTTCACGGGAATGCTTAAAACATATTTAAAGATTTTATATATTAATCTCACATAAATATTATTTGAAAACAGCTTAAATCTCAGCTTACCCCAAAAACTAAACAAATAATATTTGCTTATTCAAAGATGGCCAATAAAAATGGCCAATAAAGTTTTACCAAGCGAACTTAAGTCAGCATCTGTCCGAGCTTGTGTTTCATCTCGTTCGGGCTTTGGGGCAAAGTCTTTAAGCCGGGTGGCCTGGCTAAAGGCAAATCGACTTAATAACCCCAACCACCTGCGACCTGTGCCCTCCCCCGGGGCCAATGGAGATGGAGCTGGCACGAGGAGAGATTTACATACTAACATACTGCAGCGGTGAGCCACAAAATTCACCCACCTCATAATCTTAAATCCCGGCAATATGACGGGCGAAGGAGCCAGGCCAAGGCGGGCCATGAAACTATGCGAGCTCCGGGAGAGTTGAGATGGAGAAAAACGAGGCATTCTGGCCCGTTTCTGGTCCTGTTGCAAAACACACACATAATGATATGCAAATGTGCATGAATAAGTGTGCTGAAGTGTGCCAAGTGAGCAGGCTAACACTCACCCAGAAACACACACAAGCTAAGCTACAGAGAAAATAAATGGAGTTTAAAATAAAAGCGCTGAAATCATAGAAGGCGGATTTTAAAAAGTGTAAAATTATTTTAATAATTGAAAATTTTATAAATGTCTTCATGTGGTCTTAGACAAAATAATAATAATAATTTCTATAAAATTTTGGATATCAAAGAACCTCAACTTGAGTCTGTTTTTTCTCTGTACATTCAACATCAAAGTGGAGTCGTCGCCTACGTCAGCTAGTTAGCAGCTAGCGGAATAGGAAAAGGACTTCTCCGCCGGGTTCGACGTTAATGAAATGTGCAAATGTACCAATTGACCAAACCACCAACCCCCAGTCAGCCCCAACCGCCGACTGCCAATAGCCTCAAGACGCTCATTTAGTCATTTGCATATTAAAAGCTTTTGTCGCACAAAAGGTTAAATCAAAAGATAAAGCGCAATAATTTTTTGCGCCTTTTGGCTCCCTTTGGTTTTTGGTCTCATGGCCCCTTTGCCACCCCCATCCCCTATAGTTGTTAACATGCGAATCAAGTCGGTTGGTAGATTGGCTGGACGGGTGGTTCGGTGGGTCGGTGGGGCGTGCGATGCGATAGGGTGTCGGCATGTGCGTGTCGATAAAATATTTCGCTTTGACGCTATGTAAACACTTTTGTGGTATTTTTTTCTTTTTAGCTTTTTTTTCTGCGAGCCAACAAATAACGCCAGTTATGATTGAAGTGCAAAGGGAGTTGAGTTTGGGAATGCCGAACGCAGCGGGGTGAATCGAAAGAATTGGAGGCGAACAGCACACACGTGGTGTAGTCGGGTGTGTGGCAGTTGATTGAATACACATATGTGTGTGGGCTGTGTTTATTGGAATAAAAATAAACTAAACTAATTACTCAAGGCATGGAAAAAATTAACGAAATCAAGAAAGGGAATTGATTTAATTTAGTATGTTTTAGGTAGAAAATTGGGAATCAAAAATAACATTAAATTTGTTATAATAATTTTATTATCATATGCCACAAAAACGGAGACACAGAAAATAAATAAACATATATTGTTTTGCCTTGTATAAAGTTTCGTTTTTTTATGAAATCAATAGTGCCAAAGCCTTGAGGCAGTCACTGTATTTGTTTATGCATATTCCCACTAGGTATATATTTGCCATGATAAATATTTATCATTTACCGCCACATATCAGCATTTCAGAGTTTGGCAGATTTTTATATCACAATAACACTGAATGTGGATGGTGCTGATGCTGATTAAAGTCCGGCATAAGCTCCTAGTGGTTGCTGTTTTATGTGGGGCTTGTCTCCATTTATTTGTTATTTTTCTGGCTCAATAAAATTGGCAGTGAGGCCAAGTCCTGTGCGCACATTGACGAATACAGTCCGGGGGATTGGCCGCAATTGTTGTGAGTTAAATCTGTCCCCTCCATTGCCGCTGGAGATGCGATGCTCTGAGCCGACTTAAAATGCCACAACAATGGCCGACAGCTGCGGCCTAGAAAAAGGAGAAGAGGAACACTCGAAGTGCTTAGCTCGGCATGTATTTCGGGCTCGATTTGATATATATATCCCACATTCAGTTCATAGCCATAAAGCTCAATGGCAAACGCTCGCAGCACCATCGCCGCCCGCAGCTGTGCGAGTTGACATGATGAGCGATTTTAACACTTATGCGGTGATATGTTTAAAGGGGGCCGGCCGGGGCAAATATATAATGCAAATGTTCAACCCACTTTCCTGTGACCTTACCGCACAAGCATCGACAAATAGAAGAGCGACAGTCAACACCGATGTGTAGTTATTATGATGGCTTTTGTCCCCGGCCGGCTTATGGCATCGAGAGCGCGGGTGGCCAGGACGACAGCCTGCAGGCCACTGCGGGCAGAGCTGCGGAATAGCCAGGGCAAATATTCTTTGAGTATGGGAAAGGGATGCTCTACGAATGGGAAGTCCCCCTATGATATTTTGTTGTGTATCCATCATTAGTATTTGCGATGCTAGTTTAGTATTTTGATCTCTGGAATGAAGGACTATTTTCAGAGTTTTCTCCAGTTTTTTTAAGATTAGTTTTTTCTTAGAAACGCTACATATACATTTCCAATCGAGCTGTGCTACCCTTTTGGCAGTGAAGTGCGTTTATCAAATAATAACAAAAATATAAACGCTTATATTTTATTGTTATGTGTCAGCAATGTTGTTGTTTGCTGTCGCGGATGCCAGCACTGCCTCCGCTGAGCCGAAAGCCACATAACCAACTGGCAATGACATTTGACAGCACACACCCGCACACCCTCACACACTCGCACACACTCGCACCACCCGCGCTATGATAAGCGCGTTTACATTTCCAGCGGGGAACCACCGGCAATGGAAAGGCATTTATGTACATATATGTACATTCCGCATGAAACACACACACACACACACACACATGATAAACAACAATAGCAAAAATAACGAAGAACGAAACCAAACCGTCGTAAAAAAAGATAACAAGTTATGTTTTTGTTTTCGCCCCGCTCGTTGCTCGAGTCCTTGGGGATCCTTCTCAGCGGGCAGAAGCTGCGAGCGTTGAAAATTTCATGCGCGTTGATTTGTTTAGCTCCAATGGCGTTTCGTATTTGCCCAAAGGACTCTGAACACAATTACTTTTAATTTATTTTCAAGACTTAAATGCGAGAAAGGAATTCTTTTCGAATCGCACGCACCCAGACAGTGTAATTTAAATTTAATTAACTGCGGGAGAAATAATAATTATTAAACCCTTAAAGCTTAAGTCCGACGTAAAGCGCGGAATCGTAAAAGCACGAGTAAAATTATATCGTAAAGAACGGGGTCATCTGCATCTGTTTCAACTCCATCCGAGATCGTAATTGAATCAGTATTAGCTTCTGCATCCCCAGCGTCACCTACTGCCGGCTCGCTTATCCCATACACATGCTCCAGCGAGAGCAGGATATAATACGGTTGAGGGTCGCAGCCAGGACACACTAAGGCCAAAGGAGGGGCCCAGCATACACACACACTGGTGCCAGCTGCTAACGAGGTCAATTGTAAGTTATTTCCTCTCCGCCAACAGCCAGGATATCACATCAAGGAGCGGCGGAATGAAGAGTAAGCCGAGGTCCAGACCAGGAAATAACCAGGCATGAATATCATTAACGGCTAAAGAGCGTAAAGGTCATTGTTCCTCTTAGCCTTCCAGCAGAAGTCGAAGGGGAGAGATCAGCTTAGCTCGGAAAAAGAAACTAACTCATTATTTCAACTCCGTTACTGTGGCCTGGGACGATACTTGGGGGATTATTTCCTACCGGAAGTAGGAGTGAAAAGTCTATTAGCAGGAGTAATACAGAAGAACTTCGAGCTATAAACTTTTGCTAAAGATGTTTGTAAAGATAATAGTAATACCAGCTACAATATAATGCTTCAAGTATCAATCTTGATTTTCCAAATAATCAAAAACTAGTATCTTCATTTCATTTCCTATGGCATTATCTTCATGCCAATCTTTATACTCAGGGGCTAGCCTAAACGCGCCATTTTCAGATACATTTTCACAAAACAATTTGCAGTCGCAATGCTGTGGCTGCTCCTGATGGAACAATTCTCATTTAAAATACCATCAGCAAAGTGCATTTTAAATTGCAAATAAAAACTGCAAAAAAAAGAAGAAGAAAAATAAATGAAGCGAAATGCAAAACTATGAGCAGAGTGAAAGTGTGTCACCTAATTTCACAACAGCTCTTGGCTACGCATCATTGCACAGGACAAATATCACACATACGCCTCGTATAACAAATAGTTAGAGTCGGATAGAAGGAGGGAGAAAAGGAGATAGGGCTCAAACCCGTGCACCTGAACTACCTGAGAGCAACAACAACAGCCCGGGCTACATTTGCATGGAATATGAGTTGCAGTTGCATTTATTTTTGCTCTTGTTTCACTTCACACGACAGCTGGAATTTCTTTCTCCTTTCACTGTCGCTCAGACCAGACGAAGAGATAATTGCATTCATATTTAATAATTCATAACGTTTTTTTCTTTTTTTTTTGCGTTCTGCTAGATCAGCAAAAATATGAATATTCAACAACAACAAGAGTAGACAGAAAGTAGGGTAGAAGCGTAAGCGAACTACGGTTAGGCTCATTACCATAAGGCCAAAAACAAGAAATGCCTAAGAAAATTATAGAAAATGTTGATTAACCAACTGTAAACTTGACGTATGTAAAAGTAGGTAGAAGTAAACTTATTCAGCCACAGAAATAATAGTTTCATTTTAGTGTGAGATTCATTAAATAATTTATTTAAAGGGCTAAAAACAAAGATTCATCACGTTAATACATTCAATTGCAACATAGCCTTACTCTCCATGAAACACGACTTTACAAATGTAATTACATTTATGGAACGTGCTGTTTGCATGCTGAAGAAACAGTTTAGTTTGACTTCTCTGGCAGTTTGTGCTCTGTCTCCTGTTTTTGTTTCAAAAACTTCCTGTCGTCAACAGAGACGCCGCTCCCCTAGGCTTATCTGCAGCCACTTTAAAAAAAAGTACAAGTCCTTTTTTATTTTTTGTTCTTTCACAGTTTCAATTGTTTAAATTTGGGTCAATGTATGCATCGAGAGAGATATTTAGCGCGGCTGACTGACAGAGATTCCTCTTACTTTTGTCTCTGGGCGCCAAGCAAACGAGCAACAAAAGGACATATGGAAGGACAATGACAACCGAAACATTCCATTTACGTGCCTTGTATACATCAGTGCCATGTTCAGTTTTCTCCCCCTCAACAAAAAACAAAAAAACAAAAAACCCTCTACGACAAATTTTATTTTATGCAAAATAGTTTGTGTGTGCGCCTCGGAACAATATAAAATTTTGTTGTAAATGTTGCACGTTTTTGAGAGTATTTTTTAGTTTTTTGTTAGCCCTGTTGTTGCCGATGTATTGATTTTTGCATTTTTAGGTCGCACGATGTTGGCTGCTGTGCGGCGGGAGAGGTAAAGTTAGACGGGCGCCCACACACGTTTAATGAACACAGATTTATGATACGAGTCACCTAACTCGGCTCCGGCACGAACATTTTGGCGCAGAAATCTGGGTTAAGGTGGGCTGGGCCCAGCCCGACTTGCCACGAAAGTGGCTTGGAGTTTGCTTGGCTATAGCCAATCTGCCAATTTCAATTTAAATTGCTCTACCCCCAGGATCAGTACTATATAAATATATTCGCGTTGGCCATTTCAATCGCTTTGATCCCGTTGCCAGGCACCCCGTACACACGCCCCGGCGAGCTTGTCTTGAAATGCCCTTGGCTCTTTTGACCCCCAACCAGGACCCTGGCCAGGAATAAGCCGGATAACCCCCGGCTGGAGTTGCCTACTTGTCAGCCTCGCCACTCAACGCAACTGGAGGCCAGCGGAACTTTAAAGCGCAAAAGGCATGGCCAACGACTCTGGTAAACATTAAATAAATTTTTAATAAAGTTTTGCCCTAGAAATTGTTATTTTTAGCAGCAGCATCGCCGGCATCGCCAGCATCAGCCGTGTCAGTGGAAAGCGGTAGTGGGGCAGATAAAATATGACATTTATAGCTGCCTGAATACGTAAAGTTGAACGCACCCCGAGAGCTGCCGAGCTGCAAGAGAGGAGAATTTTATGTGGCTTATGTAACCCAGCGGGCGGGCGGGCGAATTTGATTGTGGTTGAATATATATATGCCAGGGCGGAGCCGGATGGATTGAGCAAAGTTTGTTTTACGACTAGGTGGAAGCATGATGGAGAGATCTAACCAGGAGGGCTAACGAAATCATCACTGCCAATGCATATTCAGGTAATGCTACTTATTTCCATAGCCGCCCTCAATTCACGCATATATTTATCCAAACACACCCCATTGGGCGGAAACTCGACGAGGTTTTATTAAACTTTTGTCGCCTTCCAGGGCAAAATGTAAATTACACAGAAGCAAAGCAGCCAAGGAAATGTATTTTAAAATGCACCAGGAAAAAAGTTGTACTGAAAACGATTCGATATCATTTTTAAATGCGAGGTCTTGGATATTTATATCAAACTTATCTCATAATTTATCTCATTTCGATTTCGTTGGAAAATTTCAATAAAGATCATATGTTTATATTTCCACTAAATTAAATAATTAAATAATATTTATAAATAATTTATTCAGTCCCATTTTATTACAGTGTACGCACTGGCACACCGACAGAGACAAAGGACATTTATGCCAACACCTTCTAATCAAGCAAAGAGCTTAAAATAAAGTAAAGCCAAAAAGAATGAAATGAAAGATATTATGAAATTTGAAACACACCCTCAGACACACACTTACACACACACACACACACATACGTTAAACGAAAATAGCAAAAGGCAAAAGGACATACATATACTTAGATACGTGTCTATGTGTGAACATGTGTGCTAGCTCGGCAAAATGGCAGCCCTTTTTGGCTAAAGCTCAGCGCCAAGACACAGAGGCGGGGATGGTATAAATATATACAAAGCACACATAACTGTCAACCTATCCACCGCCTGACCCCCCAGCCCCCAGCAGCAGCCACCCTTTGGTGCGTGTTTGTTAATGAAATGTTTGCCTTTCGCATTTAGTTACGCTACGTTAGACACTTTTGCTTATTAGTGCAAAGCGCAATTTAAACGCTGGCAAAGAAGAAAAGAAAGAAAGTCCTGACCAAGTCTAGGTACGACTAAGAATGCTCTTGAAATCTTGGATTATAGCTTTAAGTAGTATAATTTATTTATTAAGTAAATTCATTAAATTTATATTATCAAAGAATGTGGATGTTAGAGTATTA